>JASDQU010241196.1:4193-21795 GCA_032191745.1 Picea mariana
TAAGTTAGTACATCAACTTCCCGGGGTCGTAACTTTTGCATACGATCTTCGTTTTAGGCGTATGATAGCCCGTTGGAAAGGTATTGTCAAGGAGATTCATTTTAGGTGAAATATTGAAGGAAATTGAATATTGATAACATGTTTTCCCAAAAAAACATTGTTTAATGCCTCAAAATGGCTCCGAAAGTGAAAACTGCTAAAAATAGTAAATTACCAAAATTGCCAGAAAATTGTTTTGAGCCAGTTGAAAAAGGTGGGTGGCCACCGATATCCATTGGGATCACACTGTCTATTAAACAATGAAATAGAGTACACATAAATACAAGAAGCTTTGTCTCAAGATAGATAAACTTCATTGATCACACAATCTACTTGGTTGAGCAAATATCTCAACCTCACACCAATCTAGGAAGCATATAGTTGGAGAGAATCTCTCAAATCCAACTAGTTCCAACAACTTCCTAAAGATTAGAAACAAACTCTCTACATAGATACCAAATCTACCTAATCATGACCAATAAGAATAATAAGTACAAATATGATCACACCTAAGACAAGTGGGAGTTACATATTCCAACACTCCCCCTTAACAACTACTTGTCTTTACCTTCATCAGGTCACGTCTTCATCATCACCAAATCCTCTGAATCGAAGCATCTCTTGATCAACAAATTCTATAACCGGTCAATCCCGGTACTTTCACTTCATATCTCAATCATGCATCACCAAACTGTCAAATTACATATAAAGAAATAACCATCCACCAAAATGCATGGGTACCTAACTGCTACAACTGTCGATATACTAACATATCCTTTAGGTACATGGTTCATTCAACCTCTTGATGAACTCCCCCTAAATGTAAAACTCATGGTTTCTAAGCACCTCCTAGAGTTCACTCATAGGGAATTTAGTTGACCTATGACATGGCTCACTCCTATACAAGTGTTAAAGAACTCTATGATAGATTTTTTTGCACTACAAATCAATAGGGATACATGACAAAGGGGTACGCATGCTTAATCAAGTCTTACAACGATATTCCCTTTACATGTTAAATAGATACAAATACATACGTAACATACTCCATCCCATGGAGATACCAAATACATGCTCAAACATTTCAAGGACCAATACATTGTATCAATAAAAATTACATCATGGACTTGCTACAAAAGTGTGACTTACATTAACATATGGTCTTGAGTCTTTTTTATTCGACACAACTCACACAATTTACCTTGTTTGTTCGTAATCATTTGATTTTTACTACTTAGCACGAATTCCAATTTCATTAGCCAATCATATGTCCTTCGATGTTTCCATAAATATCTTTGTCCTTCCTACTTACCATTCCAACTCATCTAGAGATAACTTCATCTTCATTATCTGCAGTTGTTCACGTGTTTGGAGTCTTCATCTGCGTCTTTAACCTTGGGACCTTCAATGTCATTGTCAATTCATTGTCTTGGGTTCACCTGCGATTTGTTAGAGTAACTAATTCTAACAAAACCACTACATTCATATTCTGTTAGCTACACTCAATGTAAATGCTTCTGATTCCAAAAGGTTAACTCTTACTTTTTCGAGGGGATTTCCATACTTTAACTAGAAATTGTCATATTAGTCAATTCTAACAATGCCTCCACATATTGAGTGTGACAAGGCTCAACATGTTTATTTATACAAACTCCAAAAGCTATAAAGAACACTTTTCACTTCACCCAGACTTCAAAAAAATTTCAAAGACACTATCTCACCCTTGGCTTCTCTAGCGTAATAATAATATCCTAAGCTTCGATTTCATAGAAAAACAATCTCAAGCTAGTATCTAAGCAAGATATCACATCTATGGTCTTATTTGTGTTAGCTTTTATAGATTGGGAGGTACTCCGTTTGTTTTGTTCTGTATGCGGAAGTGACCTTACATTTGCACTACTAGGCACTTGACTTTGTAATAGGMATTTTATAAAGTTGTAATAAAGTGACTATTTTATTAACGTGACTTTTTGTAAAGTGTCATTTCTAATATTTTATTAAAGTGCACTTATGTCATAAAGTGAAATTTTACTTTAATAAATGTAAGTGATTTATTTTGGAGGGAATGAATCATGTCCCTTGATCATGTAAAGGCAAGACTAGATCTTAGCCATTGGATTTAAGGATGGATAAGGTGAAAAGTCATTTTTAGTTATAAGAGAGAGCCTAGGGTAGTGTGMAAGATAATCTAAGAGAGATTTGAGAGAGAGTTGGGAGAAAAGTGTGAGCAACAAGTTTGGCACAGTTTTCAAGAGAGATTGGGCACATTTCCCAAGAAGATTTTATGTGTGAGAAGTGGTGGGTATTTTGTTGTTGTTGAAGGCCGTATTGTACGGATCCATACAATCTATACAACAAGGAGAAAGAGCACAGATTTTGAGGTTTTATTTGGCACAATTTTTTAGGCGAGTTTGGAGTTTTCTTTGTTGTAGGAGGGTCATACTATTATGTCCGTACAACAGTTTGTTGGCACGGTTTTCTAGGTGTTGTTCAGTGGCAGGGTCATACATCAACAAGGTTTAGTGGGCACAATTTTCTAGACATAAAAAGAGGGGATTGTTGGGTGCTTGTAAGTTGACTCTTGCTGCCAAATGTATATTGTTGTAACTTTATGACTTCCTGAAGCTGTAATAAATCTCTTTTTTTGTGGGTTTCTCCAAGTTGGGGTTTTTCGTCGCTGGTTGCCAAAATTTCTAGGTGTGCACATGATTATGTGACTATTGTTCATTGTTATTTTCCGCTACAAATGTGCTTAGTAATGTGTGTTTATGCTTTTGAAGTATAACTGTGATGTGGGTTATTTTCATTTAAGACAAAAATCTAAGTTTGCTAAGTGTGTGACAAAAGCTCTATGTGTGTTAGTGTGCTTTTGTTACTGATTTTCTACATAGTATTAGAGCCGGTGCTCTGAGTTACAATGAGAAGTGTTATTTTGGGAGGAATTTGAAGGGGGGAAACTTGGTTGTTTGTTTCCTTTGAACATTTGACAGGGAGATGACAACTTGCATCAGGTATGAGGACYAGTTGGATGAAATTTCCAACTATTTGCAATGGAAAGTCAGGATGTCAGCTATTCTCAAGGAGAACAAAATTTGAAACTTTGTCAACACCATAGTTATTTTTCCCACATCAAACCCTATAGMTTTGGATTTACATGAGRCAAAGGAGGCCAAAGCTCAGAGGCTTATTCTGGATGGGGTGAAGGAMCACCTTATCCCACACTTAACTGAGAAGAAGACAACCTATGAGATGTGGGAGACACTGAAAAACTTGTATGAGGCTGTTGACGGGCGAAATTGACTGCTCGTCAACTGGAGGAGTGAATCCGGTCTGGGGTTGTCTATTTAACCCAAGCCGTTTGGATTAATCCACTCCGACAGGTTTAGCGGCTCCATTGGCCGATCTAAGTCCTAAGAAAGTGAAAAACAAAACTAAAGAAGATAAAATAACTTGATGAATAAGACTCGCTGAAAATTATATATAGATCTAATATATATTTACAGTTTACTAACTAATATTTATAACATAAGTCTACTTATTATATGTATAATATATACAAATGACTTATTTCTAATATATATATATAACATTTACAAAATGMAAATTTTAATCTAAATCTGCGAAAATCRAATATGGATTGATTTATTAAACAACATCAAAGCTATCATTCAATCTTTTTGATTTTTATTCTTTTTATAATGTTTATAAACAAGAAATGAAATAACCAACTGTCTAATTGAAAACAAAGATAACAAACAGTAGAATATGTTTAAGTTGCAGGAAATTTCTATATTAATTAAACTAATGAAATAAAACTAACAAACTAACCTGTAATCGCATCCCATATTTGTCCTGTGTATAGCATCCAATCTCGTTGTCTGATGAGGCAAACCTGCAACAGATCCTACAAATGCTTCTCGTAAACGTGAAGCAGTAATGATTGAATACGAATGATAGAATAGAGAAGAGATATAGTAACATCAATCTTATAATTTCACAAGTGGCCACATTGAGATAAATCCTGCTGTGAAAACTTGTGTATAAATGTTCAACGAATGAAGAAGATAAATCTCTTAATCTCAAGTTTGAACAAAATAATTACTGTATGTTAAATATGGGACATAAAACATGGATATCATATAAATTTTATTATATCAATCTGTAATAAACCACAATAGCTAAAGCAATCACAATCTAACTACAAATCGAAATAATCATAACTTGAAAAAACACGATATAGAGAAACTAAAGCTGTGCAAATATCATATTCTATTCAAGTCTGTAAATCATAAATCCATAGTTTTTGCCCCAGGAAAAGATGATCTCAAGTTTACAAAACAACATACTTATATAGGCTCCAGGAACAAAATGTTTCCCGTTGATAACATCCAATCTGTTCCAAAAATGTGGGGGATGCAACCTCCCAGATTCTACATGATATCAAAAACTAACAGCCTAATCTATTTAAAACATAAAGATGGTATGGCTGGAAGATGCCAACACTGCTTCAAATCTCCTTAGAAATCATGGGTTCCTGAAAATAAATAAAAATAAAAAGATTTCAGATGTACTTTCAGCTATCAAAACAAGTAATTCGAATTTTTCTAACTAGCTACAGAATCTCACGATTCTGTAGCTAGTTATAATTATAACTAGAATCATATTTTATTCAAGCAATCAAAACAAGCTAAAAGGTAATCTGTGTAAACAAATTGTGTATCCTAAATTGAGAAAKACATAATCATACTAAACTTTTAAAAGGATCATACCTCAAATTAAGGGATTCAAACAAATCAAGTAATCTTTGAATTTACTATTGCTGTCGTTGCTTCCACATTCTTAAAAATAATAGACCCTGTGGTTTTTTGGCRTTTGTCTTTGGTTTGAGCTATGGATTGGAGTCTGCTATTCTCCTTCGTTAACAAATTCACCTRGTCTTCTAAAGTTTTAAGCCGAGACTGTAGTAAAGGCACATCCTTGTAATACCTGTCGATCYAGGATCGACATTCATTGCAGTGTGGTTGTAGAGACWGTGTACTGACAGTATTAACARCTGGAGAATCGTCCATTTGACATGTAGTTTCATCACGGAGTTTAATGCCAGGAAAAAGAGGATTGTCCTTTAGACACGGTGGTAGGTTRGTGACATAATYGTAGGGTCTGTCAGGGCAAAGTCCATATGAATATGGATACTCTTCCGCCAAGAACCTTTCAATMTCCGAATTTGAATCCTCACTTACCACAATTGTGTTTTTGTCTGCACAGGKCTTGGGTTTGTTTCAARCACACCGTGAAACCCAAYGAGCAGCCCTTTTACTCTTATAATTGACATCGATGCTGCCTTTAAACTTCTTCCCTGGGGTTTTTTTAACAGTCTTGACACAACTTTTAGGATACGAATCCGGTTGAGTGTCGGGTTGAGTAGAATCAGGGTAGGTCGAGGGTTCCAAATTAGAGATAGGATCACAGGGCATGAGCGAAGGAGGAGAGATGGTAGGTTTCACAAGGGTTTCTGTGATGACAAGTTTGTCAACTTGTCCCAACTCACTATTACTGAAACCATTTCGCAACACAAAAGAATCCCAACAATCGTTGTTTAATTACAACTGATGTACCACGATAATTTTGATTAAACCATGATGGAATAAACTAGAATCCGATTTCTGCCTTTTAAACCGCTTTCCCATCTTGTACAAACTTCTAAGGAGGAAATAGGGCATGTTCAGCGGGAAATCGATGAAGCTTATAAGCAATCGCAGGTGATACAAGAAAACCAACCCAAATCTCCCTTCACATGTGATAAACTGTTTCACAATAGCTAACAGATCTTGCCATCTAGGTTTTAAAGACGAAACAGGCATACCTCGGTCGCAGCTGGTAATTTTTCTTGAAGTGAACAAAAATGACCAGGGAACCTCTTCAACCTTTGCATTCTTGAACCAATTTTCCCCCACAACTGGTAAACTAGTAGCTTGGCTTATAAAATCTTCATTTACCTCAAGCTGCACGTCTCCTATTTTTGCTCTGCAACCATCGAATGTCAATGCGAACTCTTGAGCAACCCTTAGATTGAAACCCTCAAACTTTTCAATAAACGCACACCAGTCGTTCCTTTCTAAGTCATCTCTGGCATTGTTAAATGATAACAAGGTCTGGATGCCATTGGGCTCAATCCTCACCACAGGAGCCATGGCTAACAATAGGGAATCAACACGGAAATCGAAGGTAGGGTTTGATCGAAAAAACACAGAGCCATAATCCCGAGTTTCCTCAATGCAATGCAAAGACAGTTCGAAATGGTAGACAGGAGCGTTAATCACCATGTGTGGGAAAGAGATCGTGAGGCCCGAGGCCATTCGTAGCAATAATACCATGTTGTACCTCATATGAAACCTTAGGATATGGGTAGTGTAAGGATGTAAGCGCTTGTATACCATAGAGCGCACATACTCATGACTTGATTACAAGGTAAATGTTTCAAATAAACACTGTGTTAAAAAAAATCTTATGAATCAAACCCCATTACTATTAATCGAATATTGATGAGTGGGAGGTTTTTTTACTTATGTAACCAAGACACGTTTAGGACYAAGGAGTTATAACAAGGAAAACAACCATGTTCATAGCGAAATACGACAATTCGACAATAGACCATATGAACATTAATCCTTTGATCACAAATCGAAATCAAGTGTGAATTCCAGCTGTGAGTTTTCATGCTTACAATCATGAAAACAAAAATCGAAAGGCASGTATGTAAAAAACGACAAGTGATAACTGTCGTTGCTCATAACGAGTAGTGCAAATTTAGAGACCCTGTGTAGGCAGCTTGTAAAAATAAAAATTATATTATTGCTGCCAACAGAGGCGAAGAATGAAAACCAGAAGATGGTCTTAAAAAACAAATTGCATGATACTAAGATGGGTAAGGGTGAGAGTGTGGCATCTTATCTAACCCAAGTAGCTCAGGTTAAAGATGAGGTGGCTGTAGTTGGGGAGGTCATTTTAGATCAAGAGTTGGTGAGGATAGCCTTGAAAGGATTCACCAAAAAATGGGAAGTCTTTGTGAAGTGTGTGGTGGGTTGAGAAAAACTTCCAGACTAGAGCATACTGTGGGATGATTTCGCTCAGGAGGAGATTCGTAAAGGATCTCATAGCAGTGGACAGAAGGGAGATGGAGTTGATGGAGAGAATGTGGCTCTTGCGACAAAGAGAAAAAGTAAGAAGAAGGGGAGTTTCGGGAAAGACTTGAGCATAGTCAAATGCTTCGTCTGCAACCAATATGGCCACCTTGCAGCTCAGTGTTCGGAGAGGAAGAAGGCGAAGGAGGAGGAGGAAGGGCCAGTTGCAGCAACGACAACAACAATAGAGGAATTTGCAAACAAGTTTTATAGGGAATACTCCTTGTTCACTATCGTTTCAAGTGCTAGGAGTACTGGATTTGTGAGTGACTGTAGATGGATCATTGACAATGAAGCCTCATGTCATATGACAGGAATCTGGCGTATATTCCCCCGTATCACAGAGATAGGTCCAGACTGGCTAGTTGAAAGTAAAAGGGGAATGGCACGTGCAGTACATGGAGTTGGAAGGGTCAGATTCCAACTCGAGTTTGGTGAACTCCTAGAGGTTGATGGAGTTTTGTTTGTAACTGGGATGAGGGTTAACCTGCTCTCGGTGTCAGCCTTGGGAGATGTTGGATATGCAACATTGTTCAAGGGTGGGCATGTCTTTATCTACAAAGAGGGAACGGACTTGGTCAAGCCACAGTTAATTAGTGATCGGGTTGATAGGTTGTACAATGTGCGAGGACAACCTATAGTTGGAGACTTAGATTCGGATGAGGAGCAGGAGGCTCCTCAGACTGCGGTGGGCCCAAGGATTCAGTCTCGATATCTGGGGGAAGAGAATGAGTCTCTTTTGAGCACCGACAAGAGGCTCAACTGGTGTGAATGGACAGAAGCTCAGGGTGGAGTGGATTCTCCTAGGAGCTTAGGGTTCAGAGTGGTTGTCAGGATGATGTCTTCAGGTTTGAGTTCAATTCAGGTGTTGAAGTTGGCTCCAAATTCAAAGGGAGCTCCTATTGTGAATAGTATGATGGACATGAAGACTATACCAAGTGATGGTGATAGCAGCGAGTACATCCCTCGCTAAGAGGGAGTGTTAGCTTTTATAGCTCGGGAGGTACTCCGCATGTTTTGTCTTGTATGCGGAAGTGACCTTACATTTGCACTACTAGGCACTTGACTTTGTAATAGGTGTTTTATAAAGTTGTAATAAAGTGACTATTTTATTAAAGTGACTTTTTGTAAAGTGTCATTTCTAATATTTTATTAAAGTAACTTTATGTCATAAAGTGCACTTATGTCTTAAAGTGAAATTTTACTTTAATAAATGTAAGTGATTTATTTTGGAGGGAATGAATCATGTCCCTTGATCATGTAAAGGCAAGATTAGATCTTAGTCATTGGATTTATGGATGGAGAAGGTGAAAAGACATTTTCAGTTATAAGAGAGACTCTATGATAGTGTGCAAGATAAGTTAAGAAATATTTGAGAGAGCGTTGGGAGAAAAGTGTGAGCAACAAGTTTGGCACAGTTTTCAAGAGAGATTGGACACATTTCCCAAGAAGATTTTATGTGTGAGAAGTGCTAGGTATTTTGTTGTTGTTGGAGGTCATACTGTACGGATCTGTACAGTGTGTACAACTAGGAGAAAGGAAACAAATTCCAAGGCTGGTTGCTGGCACGACTTTCAAGGCGAGTTTGGAAATTTTTTTGTTGCAAGAGAGCCCTACTATTTTGTTCGTACAACACACTGTTGGCACGGTTTTCTAGGTGATGTTGGGAGGGTCGTACAACAACAAGGTTTAGTGGGCACAGTTTCTAGACAGAAAAAGGGGGCACTGTTGGGTGCCTATAAGTTGTCTCTTGCTTCTAAATGTATATTGTTGTAACTTTCTGACTCCGTGAAGCTCTAATAAATCTCTCTTTTGGTGAGTTTCCCCAAGTTAAGGTTTTCCCTAATTAATTGTCAAAATTTACGGGTATGCACATGATTATGTGATTGTTGTTCATTTTTATTTTAGTAATGTGTGTTTCTGCTTTGGAAGTATAGCTGTGATGTGAGTTATTTTCATTTATGACAATAATGACATAATCAACTTCTTCAAAACTATCTGTTGTTCATTGTTATTTTAGTAATGTGTGTTTCTGCTTTGGAAGTATAGCTGTGATGTGAGTTATTTTCACTTATGACAATAATGACATAATCAACTTCTTCAAAACTATCTTATCATCAGCAAGCGTCCAATTCTCTCGTTTCAAATATGACGGGGGCGATAAGCTCTGCAGGGGCTCACCCCTCTCTCGGGGCTCGCAGCAACGCACCTAATCCATTCCAACATGCCCGCAAGAACATCAATATTAGCCTCAACCCCGCTACTCCTCGGCAGTTGCTGAAAGGTCACGATCTGGTCGTTATTCTTGGTCGCCCTGAGCTTGTGAAGACATCTCTCCGCTGGCTTTAAGTACTTGGCAAATACAAGCTTCACGATAGGCTCGTAGAAGGGCTCCAAGCCCAAATTCCTGGCCACAACGCTCCTCATGTCTTCCTTCGTGACAGATTGGTAATCACCCAAGATTCAAATCCGAGCCGAGAGGTCGTAAAGATCGACGCACTTGTCTTTGTTTACAAAGACAAGGAAGAGCCAAGAACGCACCTGGATAGCCTTTCAAGAACATAATCAGAATTTGATTTAAAATCCACTTCTGCTTCTGCAATTCTTGTTCACTGCCATATTCTTCCCCAGCATGCAGGCCGCATAATTATTCTTGTTCACTGCCATATTCTTCCCCAGCATGCAGGCCGCATAATTGCCCACAGCAGTCTTCGTAATTGACAGACCCTTCACAATGCGGTTCACAATCTTGAACCTGTTATTCCTGAAAACATGGATGACGTCTCCTCTCCTTATCTCATCTCAGAAACGACAGAGGACGCCATTGTTTTAATACTGTAAGGGCAGCACCATAACAGCCAATGGCCTTCAATATAAAGACCCAACGATTGCAAAATCCCACTCCCTCCAATATCAATTGCAACAATGCCTTTTCTTCTCCCAAACCATAGCTATAATTTCTCCCACCAATCCATGTTGCACGCCGTCGAGCTTGATCATGATGGCATGCGAAAAAATACAGTGAACACTGACGTGCAGGGATTGATTTCATTTGTGGGCTTGGCAGCCCTGAATAGCTGGTTAAGAGTGGCGTCAATCTTCCTGGCACGCTCTAACTTCACGATGCGCTGCACCACAATCAGAGCGATATCACATCGACTCGCTCTCTTGCCCATCACTCTCTTTGCGTGCTCTTTTTTGTGACAGGATGTCCTGATCCTCAATCACATTCACAGTCTGGGTGTCCATCCCAGCCGCAGCTGCGGCCAATATTCAGTGTGCTACGCAGCATTGAATGCTGCGGCAGGTGGATTATAGGTTGTCGGATCTGAATTGCTCTATGCATTTTACAAATTGAATGCACTGGCAGCTACAAACAGTGTCATCTTCCACTCTCTTGTTAAAATTGTAGGTTAAACGTTCTATGAAATGACGATTTTTTCTAGGGATATTTGCCCAAAATCCGGCGAGAAAGTGTTAGATTCATAGATTTGAATGATTATTTCTGTATAATCCGAGTGTTCCACGGGTTTTTCAGTGTGCTGAATCCATTTCTGCATTCAGAAATGGATTTTGAACAACAAAAATAGTGATTTGTGTAAATTTTTATCGCGTGAAAAAAAACATTTCGTAGAACAGCTAAACAATGCCAAAAATAAAATGTAGCTCACACTACCACATAGAAATTGTAGCGTACTCTCACATGTTTCCATGTTTCCATTTTTTTGGGCCCTCCCATGAAAGGAAACATGAGAGGGAGGGTAGACATTATTACACAAACTAAAATTGTGATGAGCTCTTTATTAAACAATGAAATATAGTACATATAAATACAAGAAGCTTTATCTCAATTTAGACAAACTTCCTCTATCACACAATCTACTTGGTTGAACACATATCTCAACCCCACATCAATCTAGAAAGCATATAGTTGGAGAGAATCTCTCAAATCCAACTAGTTCCAACAACTTCCTAAAGATTAGGAACAAACTCTCTAATACCAAATCTACCTAATCATAACCAATAATAATAATAAGTACAAATATGATCACACCTAAGACAAGTGGGAGTTACATATTCCATTGTCCAACAGTTACAACAGGTATCACAAGTATATTTGAGGTAATTGTTGGTTTTCCACTTTCCATTTACCCTTGCCAATAGAAAAGAAAGTGTTGGCCAAACTAATTTACACCAAGAATTCAATTGAACTCCAATATGAACAATAAAGGAGGACAAAGTAGTTGAATCGTGTGATAATAAAATGTTACTTTTATTGCAAAGCAAAGACTTTGTTATTCTGCATCTAGTTGATTATGATAGTTGAATCATGTGACAATAAATTATTACCTTTATTGCAAAGCACATAGTTTGTTATTTTGCATCTAGTTGATTATGACGCGAGCCACTTATACGACATTTGAGATGGAGTAGGAGTATTAGAAGGCAATTGAAGTAATTTCCCATTATTGTGATGTGGAAAACAATAGAACTTTTGCAAAGAAAAACATGAAATATGCCACTCTCTTCTCGTCTTCTCTGATTCAAAAGATAGACAATTGTATCCCTATGCTCACTTTACTTCATTATTAATTCAAAAATATGAACAGTTTGAGGTCATCATTGTCAAAAACAGGACAAGCTAGCTACATGCTTAACTTGCCACCGGTTAGCAGGTTGCTCCTACAACTAAGCTACCTTCCCTTTTCATACTGAGAACTGACTGGACTTAATCTTTGGATTGTTTTCTCCAACATATTTCAAACCATACACATGGCTTAGTATTCCTAACCACCTAGCTCTGATACTATGTCAAAACCTAGGCAAACTAGGAGTCAAACCCAAAAACCTGCAACATGTCACCTCACCTCTTTGTTGATTAATTGGGTTGGTTGTCATTGATGTAAACCCTTGAAGAAAGTCCGGCAACGAATTCCTGTAGCACAAAGGTTAGGGTAATAGACCCAAGTTTGTTTGATGGATAATGGTATGAGTTTTGATATATTTGGAAGTAAGACTATTCTAGATGGATAGTACATGTCATGCCATTTCCCGTGGTATGTGGAACGTCACATAACTCCTCAAGGTTAAAGAGTTATGGCCATGTGAAGTTGGAGAACCCTCATGAGTCGTCTAGAAGCCCCAAAAGGTCAAAGTAGTCAAAGTGTTTGNCACCTCACCTCTTTGTTGATTAATTGGGTTGGTTGTCATTGATGTAAACCCTTGAAGAAAGTCCGACAACGAATTCCTGTAGCACAAAGGTTAGGGTAATAGACCCAAGTTTGTTTGATGGATAATGGTATGAGTTTTGATATATTTGCAAGTAAGACTATTCTAGATGGATAGTACATGTCATGCCATTTCCCGTGGTATGTGGAACGTCACATAACTCCTCAAGGTTAAAGAGTTATGGCCATGTGAAGTTGGAGAACCCTCATGAGTCGTCTAGAAGCCCCAAAAGGTCAAAGTAGTCAAAGTGTTTGCAAAGAAGAAATTATTTAAGTAATAAAGTAAAGTGATGAGTGTACTATAAGTCAAAGAGAATCCAAAATAAATTATTTAAATAATAAAGTTAATGGAGAACTTACTAATTATGGAAAGTGGTTAAGTTAAGTGGACAAGTGGTTATAAGTGGGTTAACCCTAAAATAAGGAAAGTGGGTTAAGATGGTTAAAATATAACCCCTTGAGGATGCTACATGAAAGTATAAATAAGAGGCAAGGCTCTCTCTTTTAAATACACTTGAACATATTGGATATCATTGAATATCTATTTTGTGAAAGGTTATTTGGGCAAGTATTATTGATAGAGAAAAGTGCAACAGAAAAAGTGCGACATAAAAAGTGCGGGAGAAAAAGTGTGGCGAAAAAAAACACGGAAAAAAAATCACGGCAAAAAAAGTGCGTTAGAAAAATCGTGGCAGAAATATCACGACAACAACATGATTCAGTGACAGTGACAGGTTGTCTACATTTGGCATTTGTATTTTATGGCGGTTGGACGGGACAATGATAGGTGGTTATAGCCATCTTCCGGTTGTAGCCGAAGAACATAGGGGGTTGCAACTTCCTTCTGGTTGTAGCCAGAGAATTAGGGATTTGGAGCTTCCCTTAGGTTGTAACATGAGAAACTAGGGGGTTGGACCCTCCTTCCAGTTGTATTTGAAAAACAAAAGAAGTTGGTGCTTCCAACGAATGTAACTCTTAAAGACATATAAGAAAAACGTTATGTGGTTTTCTCTCGCTTTGGGTTTCCATGTAAAACACGGGTGTGCTGTGTATGTGTATGATTGCTCATTTGTTCATTGTTTATTTACTATACAACTATTGGATGATAATGCTACATTGATATAACACTTGCATTTTTTGGTTGAAAAGGATTGAATTGTTCTATTACTAATTCACCCCCCCCCCTCTCAGTAATTCAACAATTGGTATCATAGTAGGTTCCTTCAGAAATCAGTTTAACCACTGAAAGGTAGATCATGGAGAGAAACAACATGTATAAAAATGGAATACCATAGTTTGATGGACAAAAGTATGCATTTTGGAGCAGAAGGATGAAAGCATATATACAGGCACAGGAATTTGAAATTTGACAATCTGTTGTAGATAGATACAAAGAACCAACAGTTCTGTCGACAAATGAAAGAGCAATAAAACCTAGGCAAAATGATTCCAAAGCCACAAATGCACTTCTGAATGGTCTTTGTGAAACAGTGTACACCAAAGTTATACATTGTAAATCTGCTACATGGAATCTTCACAACATATGAAATGAGAACTCAACAAAAAAATCCAGATATAAAAGAAGCAGCTTTTAAAACATCCAAAAATTCAAAGCAAAAGGAAAAAGAACATAGCAACAACAGTGACATCTCGAAAGATGATGAAGAAATGACCAACTTTGTCAAAAGATTGAACAAAGGAACCAACAACAAATATAAAGGTAAGTTTCCATTGATTTGTTTTAATTGTGATAGTATTGGTCATTTTGCTAACAAATTTCCTCATAAGAAAAATAAGAGGAATGATGAAGATTACTCAAATAGAAACAAACATATAAAGGCAAAAGAACCACAAAGAAAACTTTCAAGAAAAGCTTATGCACCAAAGAAGACATCTCCTCATCACATGAAGATGAAGTTAGTGACAGTGAAACATAAAGAGTTCTATTCATGGCAGTAGAAGAATCTGATAAAGAAGACACCTGAGAAGAATATGAAGAGGCATAAGTTGACTACCGAGAAGAATTTTTGTGTGCCATAGAATTTATAAGAAGAGAAAAGAAGAAAAACAAGAAGCTACAAGCAAAACTAGACAAGAAAGAAGACACTCAGGAACTAGAACAAATGATCACAAATTTGAAGGTTCAAATAGAAGAAGATAAAAGAATTGAAGAAGTACTCAAAGAACATATTTACGAAGAAGAAGCAGAAGATGAAGAAGTAGAAGGGGAAGATGAAGAGGATCAGGCAGAACTAGAAGAGAAAGTTCAACAAGTGTCTCCAAATATACCTACCAAATGAGTATAGAAGAATCATCCTTCATATGAGATTATCGGAAACAAAGATGCAGGAGTTGATAATAGAAGAATAATCCGTTCACCAAAACAAACACACCTAGCACTCTCATCTACGATTGAACCAAATAGTTTTGAAGAGGCCAGCAAGGATGAATCTTTGAAATAAGGCCATGGATGAAGGATTGGATCAAATAGAGAAGAATGACACTTGGGAATTGGTTCCAAGACCAAAAAATAAGAATGTGATTGGCACAAAGTGGGTATTCAGAAATAAATTGAATGAAGATGGACAGGTTACAAGGAACAAATCTATATTGGTATGTAAATGATACGCACAAGTTGAAGGAATCGACTTTGAAGAGACATTTGCCCCAGTTGCCAGAATTGAAGCAATCTGACTGTTTTTAGCTTATGTTTGCTCCAAGAATATTAAAGTATATCAGATGGATGTAAAATCATCTTTTTTGAATGGGGAACTTGAAGAAGAAGTATACATTGAACAACCAGAAGGATTTCAGTTATCAGACAATGCAAATTATGTGTGTAAATTGAATAAGGTCTTGTATGGTCTAAAACAAGCTCCTAGAGCATGAGACTCTAGACTGGATAAATATTTACAACATGCAAGGTTCAGAAAAGGAAGTGCAGATAACAACCTCTACATCAAGGTAACTCAAGATAGTATTTTATTAATTGAAGTTTATGTTGATAATATTATTTTTGGTAGCAATGATGACATGTTAAACCAGAAATTTGCAAAGGATATACATAATGAATTTTAAATGTCTTTACTCAGAAAAATTATATCCTTCTTTCTGGGTCTTTAGATACGTCAAATAAACCAAGGAATTTTTATTTCTCAAACTAAGTATATCAGATAAATGCTAAAGAGGTTCAGAATGGAAGATTGCAAACCAATTACCACTCCTATGCAAACCAGTTGCAAGTTGAGAAAAGATGATGATTCAAAGTCTACAAACTAGAGGCAATATAGGTCAATGATTGAAAGCTTACTATATGTGATAGCATCCAGACCAGATGTAATGCAGATAGTTGGACAAGTGGCACGAATTCAATAAGCACCAAAGGAAACACATGTTGTAGCAGTGAGGAGGATTTTCAGATATCTCAAAGGAACAAAAGAGTTTGGATTATGGTATCCAAAAGGAAAGGATCTATCACATATTTCCTACACAAATGCAGATTGGGCAGGTTGCATTCATGACCGACGAAGCACCAGTGGAGCAGTGTTCTACTTGAGTGAGTGTTTAGTATCATGGATAAGCAAGAAACAATCATCAGTATCCTTATCTACAACCGAGACATAGTATATTGCAGCAACATGTTGTACACAGGTTCTATGGATGAAACAAACTATGACAGATATACAGGTTGAGTATGATGAGCCCATTCCAATCTATTGTGATAATAAAAGCACCATTAGTATCTCAAAGAACCCGGTGATGCACTCCAAGATGAATAACATTCCAATCAAGTGTCACTTTCTACGGAACAGGTTACAGAGAAGAACATCAGAGTTGAATATGTGGGCACAAAAGAACAAGTGGCAGACATCTTTTCAAAATCCCTTCCACGAGAAGCTTTTGAGTATCTATGCCATAGACTTGGAGTAATTTCTACTCCAAAATGAATGCTTTTGAATGGTTATCTTATATGTCTTAGATTTACACGAGGAAACACCATAAAGAGGACAGTTCAGGTCAGGAGATCAGTTTCAGGAAGAATTCAGTCAGGGGGAGTATCCCCAAGGACAGTTTAGTTAGGGGGAACAACCCCAGATGGAAAGATACTTTTGCCATTGATGACAAAGGGGGAGAGATTTATCAGATGCAAAACACAAAGGCATGGTTCCAGGGGGAGTGATGGTCATAGGGGGAGCATGATTGATATGACTTCAGTATTTCATGACATGACTTCAGTATTGCATCAAAGTGTTTCCATCAATGCCAAAGGGGAATATTTTTGATTAATTGGGTTGGTTGTCATTGATGTCAACCCTTGAATAAAGTTCAATAGCGAATTTCAGTAGCACAAAGGCTTGGGTAATGGACCCAAGTTTGTTTGATGGATAATGGTACGAGTTTTGATATATTTACAAGTAAGAATATTCTAGATGGATAGTACATGTCATGCAATTTTCGGTGCGGTGCTATGTGGAACATCACATAAATCCTCACGGTCAGAGATTTATGGCCATGTGAAGTTGAAGAACCCTCATGAGTCATCTAGAAGACCCAAAAGGTCAAAGTAGTCAAAGTGTTTGCATAGAAGAAATTATATAAATAATAAAGTGAAGTGATGAGTGTACTATAAGTCAACGAGGATGCAAAAGAAATTATTTAAATAATAAAGTTAATGAAGAACTTACTAATTATGGAAAGTGGTTAAGTTAAATGGACAAATGGTTATAAGTGGGTTAAACCTAAAATAAGGAAATTGGGTTAATATGGTTAAAAGATAACCCCTTGAGGATGCTACATGAAAGTATAAATAAGAGGCAAGACTCTCTCATTTAAATACACTTGAACCTATTGAATATCATTGAATATCTATTTTGTGAAAGGTTATTTGGGCAGGTATTATTTATAGAGAAAAGTGCGACAGGAAAAGTGTGACAGAAAAATTGTTGTAGAAAAATCGCAGCAGAAAAAGTGCGACAGAAAAATCGCGGCAAAAAAATCACGGCAGAAAAATCACGGCAGAAAAAGTGCGGCAGAAAAATCATGGCAGAAAAATCACGACAGAAAAATCGTGGCAGCAACATGGTTCGGGTCTATTTATGAGAAATATGGCACATCTTGTTTGAGGTATGTTTTGTGAGCTAGGGTTTAGCTCGT
>JASDQU010241196.1:74168-98282 GCA_032191745.1 Picea mariana
TTTGACCATGAATCTAGTGATTATGTCCTTGTTTATTTTACTCATCAATTCTAGTTACTTGTTATGTGATTGTGGTTATGGTTGTGAATTGCAATGTTACAAGTGAAAGAAGAAAAATGTTATGTAAACTTTTACTCCATGTTGTAGTTGCTGCTTTATGTAGTTTAACTAGTGGAATTCAATATTTATATTTAGTCTAACTAGTGGAATTTAATATTTATAGTTTTGAGTCTTTAGAGACATCTTAATCATTTTTAGAAGCTCTAGAATATTCATGCTAGTTACCTAAACATTGTCTCCATTTAATTCTTGAATGTGTAAGCATAAATCAATCATGATGTTTAGTGAGGTACTAGTTTTCTATAATATACACATACACATAACTCTTTCACAATAATTAACAAGACCAATTATGGTGTTGAATGAGGTACTAGTTTTCTATAATCTATACATAACTCTTTGACAATAATTAACAAGTTTTATTAAACACAACGCATATTTAGAATCCATGTATGCACACATTCTAAAGGAATTAAGAGTAAGGATATTTGGGTATGAAAGGTGGATTATGATTGAATGCCATCTTTTGTTGGAAAAATTGAAATATTGAAATAGGAGAAACACTTCTTTTTCTCTAGAATTCGGAGAACATGTTTTTAATATCTATACTACTTAATCCATGAAAATGATGTATAAATGAACATATAAAAGATTTTGTAAGATCTTCCTTCCATAATATTAAATTTCAACAAATATAGATTTAAATATATTCCAAACATTTATTTTATTCAAGACCCTACAGGACCTCATCCAGATAACCAATGATATAAACATAAACCTCATTAAGGTGATTGTCTATACCTTAGTTGTAAACTTAATGATGAAAAAGCCTTATTTGTAAACCTCATAATGAAAAAAAGACAAATGAATAAATCCATAAAAAGATTAATTAAAATTACAAATTTCTTAATTAAATATTATATTTGTTTAAATTTTACATATATTTTATAAAAAAACTTTATTTTTTATTTTTATTTTAAAAATGATATAATGGGTAAAGTTGTTTATTTTCTATATTTTGAAGATGGTATATTGGGTGCACAATACATTTAATGCATCAATATGGTAAGATTGGAACCCAAAATCATCACCAAATAATAGTAACTCTTATGTAAATCATATTTATTTAATAAAATTATTATTTAAATTTCTACCTTCTAACCAAAGTTGAGTTAAAGAATAACTATGTTTTTGCATCTTATGTTATAGACATTAGATTTATACATGAATTTAAAAAATAAAAAACAAAACTAATATTAATTGAAGAAGGAGAGATGAAACTTAGTAGCCTTATAGGTGGGTCTATTTCTCAACAATATATCATTTAACTTCAGGTTAGTTGAACTTGGTTAAGATTTTTGTTTTTAGTCTTTGGGCTTCTCAAAAATGGGTGAAAACTAGTATTTATGTTTGTGACTTTTCAAACAATAGGTAAAGAGTAGTCTATATCTTATAGTTTTGCAAGGAAATGATTTTCTTAATTCTTTATTAAGTTGATGCTAAAACAAAGATTCAGCCAAAGAATTCTTTTAGTTTTTCATTGAGTTGATGTTAAACTTAATAATAATAACAACTTAGTTGAGATATAAATTTGTTTTCAAATAAAAATCATATTAAATAAAATTGATTTAATTTATATTAAGATATCCATTTTCTTCAATTCTTTAGTTTATATTAATAAGTCCATTTTCTTCAATTCTTTAGTTTATACTAAGAGGTCCATTTTCTCAGACGTTACTAGACAACTCTCAACCATTCTTAACAACTCAATAACAATAATATTTTTGGTCATTACCTCCCATTTTCTCCATGTAAAAATATTAAACAAATATAAACCCAAACTAACCAAGGTATTAAGTGATAATACTCATTTTCATTAACTATAATCTACATGCAAGTTTTACAAGGAACCCTTAAAACATAGTAACATGCATGTATGTCCACATGAATTAATTTCTTTACTAAAACCATCACAACTCTACTAAGTCACTTTCACTATAAATGAACTCCACTTAAGCTCACACTACATAATGTAATTGGTAATAAGAAATGTATGCTACATTGGTAAGAATTACAATTATTCATGGAGTCTCATAGAACATCAAATTGAAGAAGATGATGGAGAGGAAAACCAAGGTGAAGAATCACTCTCATACATGGAGTCTCACAACATGATAACAAAGCATGATGATGAACATGAAAACCACTGTAAAGATCTATCCAAGGTAAATCAAGATCTAAACACAAACCCAATCATAACAACGATATATGCTTTCTTTGAGAAAGACAATGCACCAATTAACACAAATAATGTCAATTAATTAACAAAGAAAATTTAATTGAGACTAGAAAGGGATGTGCTAATATTAATTTGCAAGGAAGGAGGGATGAAGTAAATTAATCATCAAATGCCCGACTATGTTAATGAAATGGGCTGATAGGAGGATAAATGAAAGTTAAGTTATACCTAATTATGGACTAGCTAGAAAAATATAAGTTAGGTGGCATGGGGTAAAGAGACAATCAATTCAGTCAAGGAACATCTAAAAAAATATAGATTATGTGGCATTACACTATGTGAGGGAAAAATACAAAATCAATTCGAAAGTCTTCCTATGAAAACAAGTATTTTTTAATGAGTCTATCCATATGCAACCTAAACTGGATATTCTATTAGTCTAGTTGTTAATACACTTTTTTTTATAAGTTAATTGTTAATGCCACGATAGGAATGATATTTGCCTTAGAATTTGCTCAAATAGATAAGAGCCATAGAATTAACTTAAAAAATCAACTAAGAAAACAAAAATAGCAAAGAAATAATTAGTGATGAAAATAATTGATCAAAAGAAAAACCAGAGAGAATTTGCAAGAATTAATTGAATAATATTATGCCAAAAATTCTCACCTGGAAGAGGATTTTTTCAAAGTTGTGTTGAACAAAATTGAGATCTTATTTTGCAAGTAATAGAGTTGTAGAAAGGGGGAAAATGTCTAGATGGCCACAAAGATGAAGAAATTCACCCTTAAGAAATTTAAATTGATTATTGTTCATGGTGACATTGTATTTACTTGATGAGAAACCAAACCACAAGAAAAGCTAAAGTGTTTTCAGCAATAACATTGGGAAAACTAGTGATTATAGTAAAGTGTTAGCCCAACTGGTAATTTATTTAGTAACTTGTGACAAACCATAAATTTCAAAGATTTTTTTTTTTTATAAATGTCCATACTCTGAATAACATCAAATATTATAATTGTCCATACTTTGAATAATACTATGTTAGTTGTTCATTAATGGATCCTAATGTCTATCAATAAATGTTAATAATATGATGTTAATTAAATACTATATCCTGAATTAAAACTCTAACAAGTGCTAATGGTATGGTGTTAATAAAATATCCTACTCCACAATACAAATTTAATAGTGAATCAGTATAATATAATTATAAGCCTTAGTCTAAAGGTTCTACTAAATAACTTTTTGTACTAAATATGACAAGTAACTTTTCGTATTAAATATGACAATAAATTGTTAGATCCGTTGATTTAAGTGATTATTTTTGTGTAATCCTAGTGTCTCACGAGTTTTTTTAGCATCCTAGATCCATTTCTACATTCAGAAATCTATTTTAAACAACCAAAAATAGTGATTTCATGAAGATTTATGTTGTCTAATTCCCACAAAAAAAACCATTTCCTAGAACATCCTAATTATAATATTGAATCATAATTTTCATAAAAGTTGTACAGACAATGAGATAATAACACCTTAGTTGAGATATTTAAAAAATGATTTAATTTAATAATACCTTAGTTGAGATACTTAAAAAAATGATTTAATTTAAATTATTATGAGATACTAACACCTTAGTTGAGATATTTAAAAAAAATATTTAATTTAAATTGTTAAAAATGAAAAATAGAAGATCATGGTATTAAAGAATGTTAACTCTTGAAGCATTAATGAGAGGTAGTAGTTGACAGGTTTGGAATATATGATTGCTAAAGCTAGAATTATCATCAAATTTTAATTTTATCATTATGTGATTAGTTTTACTTGTGCCTTGGTAGTTTGGTAACAACCATAATCTATTAAAGTAATTATAAAGTCCAATTAATAAATATATAAATCAAATCATATCATCAAATAATTGTTTTAAACACACACACATATATAATCTTTTAACAACTCATAGTTGATAATGTGAATTGATAAAAATAACTGTACTGTTATAAATATTGATAAAAGATTATTTATTTTTCTTACATTAAATTATTATTTTATTTTTATTTTTATTTTTATATATAATAACATATTAGGTAGAAAACATATGTTGACTTCAACATTATAGATGAAATAGATCTCTTACAATTTTTTTAGCAATGAAGTGTAAAATAAGCCTACTAGTTTAGCCCTAGAAACTAAATGTTGAAGACTATACATCTTTCAAATTGATTGCAAACCATTAATCAAGGGAGATTGAGGGAATTTGTGCTGTTTATGGAGATTGAAACCTGTGAGGTAATCCAATAAGATTGACAAATCCATGGTTGCTAATTATATAACACATTAGTTAGGTCATTCCCCCATTAGTGGCCAAATGGTAAAAAATAAAATGTTATGTGTTCCCAAACCAGCTAACCTTGCATCCTCATTTTCAAGTGGATAGACAAGTATGCATCTTCATGTAATGCAAGGGTATGACCAATTTGTAAAGTTTAATATTTATAATCCTAATTCTCAAACCTCCTTCAAGACATTGAGGAACAATTCTCAATAGTATTCAAAAGATCCTTGTATGTGTAATATACATACACATAAACCTTTAAGGTTGAATACTAGGTTTTACTAGGGGCCTTGAAACAAAAACATCTATGTTTATGGACAATAATTTATTTTATAAAACTAGTCAAATTGTACTCAATTAGTGACCATGCTTGGACTCATCTATATTTATGGAAAATATTTTTTTTCCCTAAAAATAGTAAAGCTCAACAACCTATAATACATCTTATGTTTGATTGATTCTCCCAATTTATARATCAATATCAATACTAAACTTTGTATAAACTAAAACATTTCTACACTATTTCATTAGAATATAGTGTATTTTTTTTTATTGAAAAAATATTTTATATTATATGAGAATATACAAATGAAACAATAAATTTCATTAGGCCAATTTTTAATTGAAACAATTGTTTCAACATACTACTTAAGTTATTGCCAAAAGATTACACAACTACCCAAAAATAAATGGTATTCCAAAAAATAAATTATAAAATTATAAAATAAAAATCAACACACAACTAGTGGCAAACATTAAGAGACAATAACGTTAATTTTGTTTACATAATACTAAAGAGTATTATGTTAAAAATAAACCAAAAGAAAATTTGGGAAAAATCTTTTTTATAAAATTGAGATAATTATGTTATTTCATAATACTCGTGAGAAGAAAATTATGATAATATTAATTGATTTATATTTTAGTGGAAAATAAATAATATTAATTGATTTATATTTCAGTGGAAAATAATTTGAGTTAATTTTTCTCTTAGTATTTATAATTATTTATTAATTTAATTATTTTTAAAAAATTACCAAAGTAAAATAAAATCAGATGGTGTGTGAAATCACTATAACATGGAACATTTTGCTAGAGTATTAGAAAAATAGAAGGTTTCAATCACCATTATAATATTCATAAGTGATTCAGGATGAATCCCTTCATCGTAAATCTTAATGAGCTTTAGTACTCTTGTAAATTATACCCTCACGTGCCTATGTTTGAATTATAATCATTCACTCAATCGAGCCTAAACGCGAGGGACAACAATGACGTTGCCATTCCTCAGTACCTTAGTCCAGTGGATAAAGCATACTTCAAAGTAATTGTGTAGAGAGAAATAGAAGAATTGTTTACAAAGAAACACTTGTGTATATGTTTACATATATTACATTTTTTTCTCGACTTCGTCAAAACCCTACCTAACCCTATAGTTGTAATTTAAAATATCTTAAAAGGATCTTCAACCCTGTGGTGTAACTAATTAATTAATAATTTATATGTATTAATAATTAATTAGACATATATAAAAGTTTCATCTTTTTTCCAGTTATAATATCCAATTACTTTCAGGGTTAAATGGATTCTCTATTTACCAATGCTAATCCTTTTATTTTCATTATTGTCATAAATGAAGAGAAGATTAATTTACTAGGGGCCTTCTTAATTATAGTTTCGGATGGTCATGTGTGTAGTTTACCTTTGCGCAATAAAAATTCACATTGATACTTATTGCACCGTGATATAAAAGTGGTGTATGGATGGTATTTTGGGTGCCACTAAAAATGTTAGTGAATAAACGAATAAGCAATTAGATTACCTTGCACCATGGACAATGCTGTGATTAAATACTTAGATTGCTTGTGCGCCATGCATAATGATGATGTATGTTTAATTAAGTGATTAAGATTATGCGCGCAATGAATGATGTTGATTTGTATTTAATTTGGTGATTAGATCATGCACACATCTTGAAATTAATGAGGATTTATTGTTGAATTCCGTAATTGATTAATCATGTGCCTTGGTACAAATTAGATGTTTTCTTGCGCCCTGAAAATAAAATAAAGTAGATTATATTGCACCTTGATCATGTGAATGTTGAATGTTTTAGAATTTTTTTATCTTGCACCATTACTTATATGGATTGTGATTGTTGGAATTTAGTTACTCTTGTGTCGTCAAATAAGGTGATATATGATTAATCAAGTGAATGGTTGCTTGCGTGCCTTGGAATTAATGTTGATATAACTAGTCTTAAATGCAGTTTATTATGGAACACTTCATTGATGTCTAATTTCATCCATTAATTGATATATGCTTGTAATAGAATCTTAACACACATGAATAACTGTCATTAAGATGTTTGATTGATTTAGAAATTTAGTTTTCTCTTGTGCCATGATTTGTGATAATTTAGATTGATTGTCAATCTAGTTGATGTTGGACTTGATGTAATGAATGACTAATAGATATTGAACGTTTTGCGCAAATGGAAATTAATGAAAGGAATGCTTGCTCTCTAAATGATAGATTTTGCGCGCGCTAAATTATAATGTATTAAATGAATTGGTGGACTTTAGACTTCTTGCACTAATAGTATGTGATGAAGGGATGATGTTATAGATGATAATTTCTCGCGCTCCTAAAAGATGATGTATTGAATGATTTTTGTAGTTACCTTACGCCATTGATTTACTACGACTTAATAATAAAATTTCTTCTGCGCCTTAATATAAGTGGGTGTGTGATTGCTTCTTCTTTATTCTCTTGTACCTTGATTTTAATGTTAATTAATCTTTCATCTTGAATTATGGATTTATGACTGATTTAGTGACTAGTTCTCCTAAGTTGTTGCTTAAGTTGACATGAGAATGTTTAGGAATTATTACTCTCTTGGGCAACATACATTTAATGTTGATGTACAATAGATGACGATGATGAGTAACTGTGCACCATGTTTAATTGTGGATTAAGAAGGATTGATGGTCCTTAAGAGATGCGTTGAAGGTTTAATATTGTACTATATCACGTCGTTATTAATGGTAGAATGCAAAGTTGTTGGGCTACTGTAATTAATATGTTAATACATTGATGTGCGTGTCATGATTCATGGTGACGATATGTCAACCATGTGTCGTATTGGATTATTAATGCTTATTTATTGTTTCTTTAATTTATGTGATTGATGTGTTGATGACGTTGACTATTTATCATGATGTTTAAATTTTCCCAACTTAGCTTTAAAAGAAAAAGAAATTGATCTATTATACGTTGTTTGGTTGTTGTAACGACGGGGCCGTTACAAAATACATCAATAAGTAGATTCAAAGAGTATCATATTATTTATTACAAACACATTTGTTAATAAGTAAATTATTTATTACACTTCAAAAACAACCAAGGAAATTAAAAAAGAATATCAAATTATTTATTACAAACAACATTTGTTAATAAGTGAATTATTTATTACAAACACATTAGTTAGTAACTGAATTATTTATTACATACAAATACATAATATAAATTATAGTATAATTTCAAACTATTATGTTGGTAAGTAAATTCAAACAAAAAATCAAATTATTTGTCACAAACACATAACACATAGTATATAAATTCAAACACTTTGTCAAATTTTTTATTACAAATACATCAATAAGTAAATTCAAAGAGTATTAGATTATTTATTACAAACACATTTGTTAGTAAGTGAATTATTTATTGCAAACACATCAATAAGTAAACTCAAAAAGTATCAAATTATTTATTACAAACACATTTGTTAGTAATTGAATTATTTATTACACTTCAAAAACAACTAAGTAAATTCAAAGAGAATATCAAATTATCTATTACATACAACATTTGTTAACAAGTGAATTATTTATTACAAACACATTTGTTAGTAAGTGATTTATTTATTACACTTCAAAAACAACTAAGTAAATTCAAAGAGAATATCAAATTATTTATTACAAACAACATTTGTTAATAAGTGAATTATTTATTACAAGCACATCAATAAGTAAATTCATAGAGTATGAGATTATTTCTTACAAACACATTTGTTAGTAAGTGAAATTATTTATTACAAACAACATTTGTTAACAAGTGAATTATTTATTACAAACACATTTGTTAGTAAGTGAATTATTTATTACAGTTCAAAAACAACTAGGTAATTTCAAAGAGAATATCAAATTATTTATTACAAACAATATTTGTTAATAAGTGAATTATTTATTATACTTCCAAAACAATTTAATACAAACACAAAATAAATAAAAATGTAAATGTCAAATTATTTATTACAAACAAATACATAAAGTAGATTATACTATAAATTATTTGTTACAAACATATTTTTGTTAGCAAGGTTTTTATTACAAAAGTATCAAATTATTTATTACAAACACATTTGTTAGTAAGTGAATTCAAACATAGTATCAAATTATTTATTAGAAACAAAACAAATTAAATTGTAGTTTTAAATTATTATATTATTAAAAAAAAAGGTGAGAAAAAATAAATCATTGTCAAATCTAATTGTATTTTTAAGAGTATCACATAAATAATTTTTAAATTCATCATTCCATTATCAAATATTTAAAAAACTTCTTCCCCAAACATAACCAATTTTAAAATTCTCATTTTATTGTTCAAAACCGTTTCCAAAACATAAATAACTTGTAACTTTAAAATTATCATCTCATTCTCAAATTATTATAGAATTATTAAATCATTATGAAATTATTACAAAATTATTAGACACAAATAACTTGAATTTTAAAACATTACATTGCCATATCTTATTTCTATTGTATTTTTAATATTACTTTATATAAACAAATTTTTAAATTATCATCTCATTTTATCAAATCACTCTCCCATTCTCAAATTGTTAAAACATTTCTACCCAACATAAATAATAACTTTTAAAATTCTTAACCCATCATCATATCATTCTTTAAAAAAACCACTCTCCTATACTCAAATATTAAAAAATTATTTTAAACATAAATATATCATCAATTATTCCAATTACAAATTATTAAAAAACATAAATAAAATTCTTAAAGTTCTTTCAAACATAAATAAATCATCAATTATTTCATTTTCAAATTATTAAAAAAAAAAAAAAAAAATTATCAAAAAACCATTCTCATTTTCAAATTATTAAAAATAAATAAATAACTTTTCAAAAAACCATTTTGTTATTCTCAAATTATTAAAAAAATTCTTTCAAACATAATCACATCACCAATTATTCCAGTTTCAAATTATTAAAAATCATAACAGATAAAATTCTTAAAAAACTTTTTTACATAAATAAATCATCAATTATTTCATTTTCAAATTATTAAAAAAAATAAATAACTTTTAAAATTTCAAGATAATCTCATTTATCCCAATCATCGTCTCTCAAATTATTATTATTATTTTTTCAAATATAAACAACTTTTAAATTATAGAATTTTATCAAACATATAAATAATCTTAATAGTACCATAAAAAATGTTCTTAAATTTTTAAACCATCACAACAATATCTATTATTATTTTTTAATTTAAATTGTCATTACATCACCATATTTTAAATTGTCATTATATCACTATATCATAAAAAATATACCATAAAAACATAACATAAAATAAAATAAAATAAAATAACATAAAATAAATAAAAACTAAAATACAGTAACACAGAAAAATAAATAAAAATAAAAATACAGTAACACAGAAAAATAGATATATAGTTTTGGCCGTAGTATTCTTCAAGAAGTTGAGAAGGGGGTCAACCTCTTCCAAAAAATAAAATATTTTTATTAATATATATTTTTTACTATACATGGAAAAGATGTATGTATTTTTGATTGATTAAAAAAAACATATAAAGATTACTAAGCTGTACCTTGGTAYTTTGATATTGAAGATCAAAAAAATATATCATCCAATTATCTTTATCTTGACAATGGAGCATCCTTAAGGGGAGGAGAAAGAGGAGGTGCCTTCCTAGTGATAGCACTTCCTAAAGGATGCTATTGGATATGYACAGAATATATCCTCTGGGTTTTCATGTTACACAAAGAATAAAGTTAAATTGTACATAACAAATAATGTTTATATTATTCTAAAAGAAGGAAAAATGAACATACAGAGTTAGTGTTAATTTAAAATATGAAACCCTAAAACTAACATCATCGAAACTAATTTTGTATATACCCGGCTCTACGCTCCTCAACATTGATCCTGTAACAATACGTACTTCTGAGGAAACACTAACCGTTAAGCCTAAACACATGATAACACATTCATTCATGAAAGCTGTCGAAGGAGCATTACCAATTCATGAAAGCTGTCGAATGAACATTACCAATTCATGAAGCGGTTGATGTACTTGCAGAAGCATGTGACAACCCAGAGCCAGAATTGTTGTACCTCGTGTTAAACTATAACAAGTACAGAACTGAATAGATACAGAATTCACATCGCAATGAAATCTTGGATCTCATATTTCGTTAACAGTACATAAATGAAGTAATAACATAGTTGTAGAAACAGTGTCTCACCCATCGTAAAATCTGCATTTCAGGCGACAAATTATAATTCGTGTTCTTTCTTCCAGTGAYAAGTTCCAGGACAAGGACGCCAAAGTTGCGGACAATTGGTCGTGCATAGCATACTCTGGTGCCATATATCCACTGCATATCCACATTACAATACCAAACCAATGGAGAAAAAAAAAWWAAAAAAAATCACAAACCAAATCAAATCAAAGCGAGAAAAAAAATCATAAATAATGGAAAACCAGACCAACATGAAGCAAAGAAACGCATGGCCATGCTTGACTCCAATTTAAAAAACCAAAATAGACCAACAATAAAACATTCCTATGCTCTCTTAACAAATTATCTACAACGTCTCTGCTCTGTTAACAAATTTTTTACGGGGTTTGACATGCTCTGCTTGTTTGTGTACAAGTCCAAATCTGCTCTATTCAGTCTCATTCTCCCTTCTCTTATCCAATATTTAATCCCAACCCCAATTTGCTCAGCACTCTTCTCTTTAGTTCTCCCTTCCATCCCCAAAATATTCTCATCTATCCAATGTTCAATTCCAAGCTGTTCTGTTGTCTCTCTTCAAAACCAAACCAAATGTTGATACTCTGTCTTTTCCACCGCCCCAATAACAAAAATCAAATAGGGTTTTCACTTCTTTATCGATTTCTGATTCCACGACACTCTCCCCACAAAAGCTTACGTCCTCAGCACACTCCTCATCTCCGTTAAAATTCTCCCCATAAAAGCTTGTGTCGTCAGCACCCTCCCCATCTCCATTAGCATTCTCCCCACAAAAGCTTGCATACGCTCCTCCATCTCCGTTAGCACTCTCCCCACAAAAACTTGCATCATTAGCAGGCTCTCCATTTCCATTAGCATGCTCCTCCATCTCCGTTAGAACACTTCCCAAAAAAACAAAAAAAAACCTTTACTCCCTCCACTTTTGTTAACACGCTTACCAATGAACTAACAAAAATTACCTCCGTTAACACTCTTACCATAATGCTTACCAATGAACTACTGACAAAAGCTAGCCTAGGGCTAACAAAAAGAAATCTGGTAAAGAGTTATTTGTGTGGATGATACGCATCGGGGCTAACAAAAAGCTGGTAAAGAGTATTTGCATCGGGGCTAACAAAAGCATGTAAAGAGGCTAACAAAAAGCTGGTAAAGATTCATCCAAAATGGTGGTGATTTTCCTTATCAAGATTCATCCAACGAATACCACAAAGGAAATTCAAATAGAGCCGTTGGGTCAAGATTAGTTTTGATCCAGACATAACGGATATCTTAGATAGTAAATTCATTTTTTTTTTCCATGGACTGTAAGTTCATATTATGATCCAACGGTCACATCAATGTTACAGTAAAAAAAAACATATTGAACGGAACAGAAATGTCAGACAGAAGTTCAATTTCAACTTTTGGATGGGATTTCTGTTAAGACTGAACGGTAGTTTTTGTTTTTTCGTGGTTGATCTCTAACATTAACGAAAGTGTAAGAGGAAAATTTAAACTCGACGCTTTTTCTGCTAAGATACAGCCAATTCTTCATAGGTCATGAATTTTAAATTTATTATATAATTTTAATAAATATATCAACACAAAGTAAATTATAAACATGATAGAAAACTAAAATTTTTAGTTGTTTTCAAATGAATAATTATAATTATATTAAAAAAAGAAAGTTAAGTGTATTTTTATTATGATTTAATATTCAATTTACTTCTTGTGAAATGAATAATTACAATTATGTTTGAAAAAATTCAAATATGATAAGTTGTATATGTTGATTGTGTCTTTTGTCCACATACAAAATTAAATTAAATATATTTGTGAAATGAATAATTATAATTATGTTTAAAAAAATTCAAATATGATAAGTTGTATATGTTGATTGTGTCTTTTGTCTTCATACAAAATTAAATTAAATATATATTTTAATGAGGTTTTAATAATGTGTTTGTTGAAGAAACACATGTGATTAATGTATTTATTATTTATTATTTTTTTTATATTTTATTTTTAAATTAAAATTTGATGTTATTTAGGTGATCTTGATAAACTATATAGATTGAGTGGGTCTAATGATTAAAACATGTGTTTCCTCATAAGAGGTTACAAGTTCAAATCTAGAGGGAGTAGGGCATGTATATCTCAATTTTAAAAAGTTTTTTGATTAATATAATTTTTTAGTTATTTATGAGATCAACTTTCCTATATCTCTTTGGTTTCATGTGTTAACAAGTTATGAAGATTAGTATAGTTATAAATATTGTGAAATTGAGACCTACTATGGGCATAGGAGGAGAGACTAAGGCACACTTTTTCATTCACCACCATCTTAGTATCAAGATGAGTAGTGTTACAATTACTCTGAAATTGAGACTTATTGTGTATAGGAGGGAACTTTAAGAGATATTGTTTTTCTTTCTGTGGTATCTTAGTATCACAAATATTCCATGGCATCTTAGTATCACAAATATTCCAGTGGTGTCTTCAGTATTTTCTATCTTTTCCAACGACCTAGTTTCACTATGAAATGAGTGATGATTCATTCTTGTTAATTGTTCCTTTTAAACTAGAACTAATATCTTTATACTTTGATATTATAACTTGGATTTAATGATCTAATTATAATACATTAATTCTCTCATTCTCTATTTCTTTGTTGGACCACACTTTCTCTTTAAATTTAGTTGTTATAGTGCTTTTAATGGTATTTATAGTCTTTAAAGTTCATCGCCCCCCATGATCTTCCAATGGTTTAGGAGAGAATCAATATTCTTATGCTAGATTTTTGCTAAGGTTTGAAGTGATTCTAGGAAGACTCTTATCCTTCATGTTAATTATCTTATGTTTGTGCATAACACATGATTAATCAAAATAATATTTCATTGTAAAATAAAACTCAAAAACCTTAGGATATGCATTATAGATTAGTCATGCTCATGCTACACATTGTTGACAAAATGTCATTACCAAGGTGTGTTATTTTGTATCCATGGAGTTTATTCATAGTTAAAAATCATATTTGCAGTCACAAAATATATTTTATTCAAGAAATCACATGAGCAATGGGAGAAAGATGGGGCATAGCTTTTTTCAAATTTGTGCTTTTAAGATATACATGGGATATGGACATAGAGGTTGGAAGAGATCAAAGGTAATGGAAGAGGAAGATAAGTAGGTGGATTATTCTTGCAATCCATAGGAGGAGACCCTAGGTGAATCCATTTTCCCTAGCAAGGTTGCAATAGTGGATGTGAGGAGAGGTGGACAGATTGTGGTTGGCTAAGCAAGGAGGGAGCTCTATGGACACGGGTATGTAGAAGGCATTAAAGGAAAAAAAAAATTTAGAGGAGAAGACATCCAAAGAAAAAAGAAATTTATCCCATGGATTGTAGAGGTGATGTTGTAGAAGAGATCCAAGGTGCCTTAGAATGAAGGGTTGCATCTTAAATAAGCCTCCCCACAAAGAGGAAAGAAAATTAAGGGCTCAAATCATCTCCAGTTTTCACATTTGCAGAATGAACAAAGTTTACATACATAGTCCCCTCTCCCTTCAAACAAAGGGAACCTCCAATTATGCCAATCATTTAATTGAAAAGAGTCACATAGGGACTGAATTTTTTTGTACGGTCGATGAAACTCTAATTATAATTACAAGAGAAAAAGGAAACCAAGAAAACAAATGACAATGAAGCATGAAGGTTGATTTGCATACAAATCTGAAAACACACATAACAAACTCAATGTGCAGTGAAGAACATAGATTAGCTAGTGTAGAATAGAGGAAACAGAGCATAAACGATAATTTGAGAGAGATTAGACCATAAAATGACCATCAAATTCTCTTGAGTGAGAGAGGAGTGCCTTTCATGTGCAAGGTGGATTTTTCCTTCTTGTTATTAGCTGTTACAATATAATTTGTTGAAGAAAACTAAACATACTAACATTTATTATGGAGCACCCTCATCAACATCAGTGGAGAGGGAAATTTACAATAGAAATTTCTGAAGCAAAGGAAGGGATTTCCCTTCCTCGTGGCCCAATTCCTCCCTGTTTAGATCTGAAAGTGTCCTTACTTCAACAAATGAGGAAATTTGTGCTTCAATGTCTATGTAGACTTACATTTGGCCTGAGCTGGAGTCTGTCCCTTTCTACCCACTAGATATGAAAGATACCGCTGTTGGTGAGTGGTCCTACTCTTGGAGTCAAGAATTTGATCAACGAGCAATGAAGGATGAAAATTTGGAATATTATCCATTGGATAATGAACTGTGACTGCTTCTTCCAGGAGAGGTGGTTCAAATAACTTGAGATTGTTAACATTAAGAACATCGTGGATGCTAAACTGTGCAGGTACGTCCATGCGATATTTATTCTCTCCAATGCGTTCCAGAACCTTGTAGGGGGCATATCTCAATGGGTGAAACTTATGATGTTTTCCTCTGAATCAATGCTTGTATAGTAAGATCCACACACAATCTCTTGACTAAAAGAACAATGGCATGTGTTGCTCATCATGCCTCCATTTTGCACACTTTTGGGTTGCTTGCAATGCAACTGCTACCTAAGTATGGCATTAGGTTAAATTGTTGAGAAAACACTGAGCTAATTTTTGTTCCCATTGTTGATGTGTAGATCTAGAAGGAGTGAGTGTAAGGGGCATCTCAGAGGGCGCAAGGGGTTGAAAGACAAAACAAACTTTGAAGGGTGAGAACCCGGTGGAGTGGGTGGCCTGGTTGTAACAAGGTTGGAGAATATGTATATAGGAGTCCCACTATTTGTTTTTAGAAAAATAACTGTGTAGGGAGTGAACTAGAATAAAGTTGACAACTTATTTTTGCTCATTTATCTAGGGGTGAAAGGCAATGGAAAAATGAAGTTGGAAACCCAACAAGGACTAGAGATTACACTAGACGGTGCTGAGAAAATGAGAGTCACTATCCGAAATAATACTACTAGGCAATCTGAAGTGGGGCCAAATATGGTCGAAGAAGAGGTATGCAGTTTGAGCAACAAAGGTATTCTTATGGCATGGGAGAAAGAGCACCATCTTAGAGAAAGGACAAATGACCACCCATATAACATTGTGTTTGGGAAGAGTGGTCTGCATACCACTTAGAAATTCCATGGAAATGGACTCCCAGGGATGGGAGGGCATTGGTAAAGGTTGGTAAAGACCATGCTTGCGGTTGGATGGCTTACTTTGTGAATAAAGAGAACAAGCATGAATGGAATTCTCCACTTGTTTGTGCAGGGTTAGCCAGTAGAAGTGGTGCGAGAGATTGAGGATGGTATTAGCTGTGCAAAAATGTCCCCCACACGTAGAAGCATGTGCCTCACGGATGAGAATAAGGCGATCTTCAGACTGTGGCACACATAGTTGAGTTTGTAGAGCCAACCATAAAAAATATTATAATCTAGAAAGGGAGTTTGATTGATTAATGTAGGTTGCTGCAACTATCCCCAAATTTCATCAAAACATGGATCTGTTGCATACATGTCTTTCCAGGCATCATATGCAACACAACACACCTTTAGACTGTGCAAGAATTGATTAGGTGGTTGACTTAACAAGTCAGTCATCTTGTTAGTGGTACCCTTCTTTTATTTAATTACAAGATGGAACTATTGAATATATGTTGCCCACTTCAGATGGCATTGCTCTTGAATCTTGCTCTACGAATTGATGAAGATCATGGGGTGATGATTTGTATGAAGAATTGTTTATTTGTCGAGAATATAATGGAGTCACTGCTTCAATGCATGTACCAAACTATAGAAATCATTGTCATATGTGTTTTAATTAACTTTGGCCTTTGTAAGAATTTCTGAATGGTATGCCACCAAGTGACCTCCTTGTTTAAGAACAACCCCAATGGTGAACTGAGATGCATCTGTATCAATCTCAAAATGTTGAGTCATATCCAACAAACAAATAATAGGGACAAAACATAATTTTGTCTTGAGCTTTGCAAAGTGGCACTCCACCTTTGCATTCCAAATAAATTTGGAGTGATTGGACAACTAGTGTAGAGGACGGGCGAACTGAGAAAAATGCGAGACAAATTTCGTGTAGAAATCAATATCTCCCATGAAACTATTGATGTCATGTGCATTGAAAGGCACTGACCATTGTGCCAAAGCTTGTATCTGAGATGGATGTGGGAAAAACCCTGTCGTGTCCAAAATGAAACCGAAATAATGAACTGATGTTTTTCCAAAATATGACTTATTTTCCTTCACCTAAAGCTTATGTGCCCGTAGTAGATCAAGTACGTTGCATACATGTTGAAGATGCTCTGCCCAAGAATTATTGAATACCAATATATCATCAAGATAAATAACAATAAACTTACCCAAGTGTGGCCAAAAGATATCATTAATTAACCTCGTAAAGGTGGTCGATGCATTACCAACCACTCAAAAGAGCCCAAACTTTGTCTTGAAAGTGGTTTCCCATGTGGTTGTTGCATTCATGCGAACTTAATGGCAGCTAACTGTCAAATCCATCTTTGTGAAGAAACAAGCCCCTTATAAGTGGTCCAACAAATCCTCAATCCAGGGTAGGGGTAGCGGTTTTTAACAGTAGCTTTATTAAGGGCACGATAGTCAATCACAAGGTGTCATTATGATGCATCCTTTTTGGGAATAATAAAGGTCGGGGACACATAAGGTGATGATGAAGTTGAATATGGCCTAAGATCAAAAGTCGGCCAATTTGGCATTCTATCTCAACAGCCTCTCGGGGAGCAAGGAAATAGGATGGGAAGTTGGGAAAATAGGTGCCATGAATGATATCAATCATGTGCTCAATAGTTTGAGATGAGGGCAGACTCGTGGGTTGAGTGAAGACATCTACAAATTCTTAGAGTAGGGGAGCCATGTTTGGAGGTGTAGGGTTGGTCAGGTTATATAGTTTAACGGGGCACACTAAGCACATAGTGATGTCTTTGTTCATACTTAATTTCTTAATGGTGATGTGTCTAGTAATAGGATGGGCGGATTTAAGAGTAGAGTGTTAAGGTTTAATCTATTATTAGAGTTCTTTGCATTTCACTAGATAACAATAACATAATATAGGATCATTGAGAAATACACAATCACAAGAGACACATCATTTATCTTGGGAAACCCTCATGGGGAAGAAAACCCAACAAAACTTCCTTATTATAGATAGCTAATACAATGCCAAGATATAACTCAAACAAATACAAAAACTCCTCTCCCAAAAATGCGTCTCTCTCTCTCTCTCTCTCTCTCTCTCTTTTCCAACTGCAGATCCGAAACTTGCTTCTCAATGAACAAGTGAGTGTGTGTCTAAGTGAGGAACTAGCCTCCTTATTTATACAACTCTAGCATGTGTGGAGGTGTCTTTTCACTGGCAGGGCCGACTTCTCAATCTGGGTGGTTATAACCACCTTTAATATATTTTGGGGCCGACTTCTTATTCTTCCTATTACAATTATGTTTTGACCAATCCACAAAAGGGGATTTGGTCTTTTACAATAGCCAACATGATCAATCTGCAATAGGGGATTGATCTAATGAATAATACAACAATAATAATTAGAATACACTTTGAAGTTACATTATTTCAACACTCCCCCTTAACAACAAGGGTATTCTACAACAAAATCGGGCGAGAGAGAAGACAACATCATCAATGACATCAGGTGGGTGAGACGACAACATCATCAATATCATCTTGGAACACTGACTGGCATATCTATAAATCATCATAAGTTTTTCTCATCGGCAACATCATCATTCTCAATGGAATGAAATGATCATCTGCATCAATATGGATTAGTATAAAAATAATACATCATCATCACAACGCGAGGTTGGTCACATCATCACAGCATGAGGTTGGCTCACCATCACAACAAGAGGCTGGCTCATCATCACAACATGAGGCTAGCACACTACACAACAATTAAGATGGAATCACAATACTAGACTGGCTTTATGTCACAACAATTAAGCTGGAAGCACAATACTAGGCTGGCTTTACATCACATCAATTAAGCTGGAAGCACGGTACTAGGAATATCTCAACACAACAATTAAGCTGGAAGAACAGAACTAGACTTGCTTTACGTCACAACAATTAATCTAGAAGAACAGAACTAGACTGGCTTTACATCACAACAATTAAGCTGGAAGCACAGTACCAAGCATATCTCAACACATCAATTAAGTTGGAAGCACAGAACTAGATTGGATTTACGTCACACCAATTAAGATGGAAGCACAATACTAGGCATATATCAACACAACAATTAAGCTAGAAGCACAGAATTAGACTGGCTTTACATCACAATAATTAAGTTGGAAGCACAGTACTAGCATGGCATATCTCAACACTACTCCCCCTTTCGAGGGAGGTCCTTTCAGACTATACCAAGATTATCTTGAAAGTGATCAAACTTTACATGAGATAGAGGCTTGGTCAACACATCGATAACCTCTTCATCCATGCTAACATATTTCTTTATGGCTCCTCTCTGCACCATGTCACAAATATAATGATATCGGATCTCTATGTGCTTCGACTTGTCATGAAATACAAGATTCTATGTCATATTTGTGCAACTTTGGTTGTCACATAGGATCGTGGTTTCTTCCATCTCTAGGTCGAATAGACTGGTCAACAAATTTTGAAGCCATATAGCTTCGCAACCGGCAGAACACACAACAATGTATTCTACTTCCACTGTACTGAGAGCAATGTTGGATTGATTTCTACTCTGCCATGAGATCATGGCTGATCCCAAACTGAAACAACATCCTAAAGTGCTCTTCCTATCAGAGACACTTCTAACCTAATCTGAATCAGTGTACCCACTCAGTGTGAAATCATGATCTCCATCATAGCTGAGACCATAATCTAATGTACCCTTAAGGTACCTCATCACATGTTTTGCAGCAACTAGGTGAACATGTTTGGGTTCTACCGGAAATTGACTCAAGGTGTTCACGGAAAAACATATATCTGGTCTAGTGTTCATCAGGTACATAAACGATCCAATGATCTGTCTATACAGTGTGGCATCAATCAATTCTGACAAAGTGTCGACCAATAGCTTCATCTTCGCTTCCATGGGTGTATTCATGGACTTGCACTCCAACATGTTGAATCTCTTCAGGATTTTGACTGCATACTTCCCTTGGTTAAGGAATATTCTCTCTAGACTCTGCCATACCTCAATACCTAAGAAATAATGCATTAGGTCAAGGTATTTCATCTCAAATTTTGAAGTGAGCTTCTTCTTACATTCAGTGATGAGATTTTTTTCTCTAGTTAATAATAAGTCATCCACATACAAAAACAATATCATCGGCTCATTGTTCATAACCTTGAAGTAGAGGTTAGAATCATCTTTACTCTTGGTAAAGTCCAAGCTCATCAGAAAACTGTCTATCCTACCATACCAATCTCTAGGAGCTTGCTTCAATCCATACAAATCCTTATTCAACTTGCAAACATGAGTCTTCATGTATTCAACTTCAAATCCTTGAGGTTGCTCTATATACACTTCTTCTTCAATGACACCATTTAGGAAAGTTGTCTTTACGTCCATCTGGTGCAACTTCCACTTCATCTTAGCTTCAAGGGCTATGATGGTTTTGATCGAAGTGTATATAGAGACAAGAGCAAATGTATCTTCATAGTTAATGCCTTCCTTTTGAGAAAAGCCACAAGCAACAAATCTTGATTTATACTTCTCAATACTTCCATCAACAACATGTTTTATTTTGAAGAGCCATTTGGAAGATACCACATCCTTGCTCTTTGTTCTAGAAACTATTTCCCATACGCCATTCTTTATTATGAATTGGTATTGTTTTGTCATTGCATCTACCCATTCTTTCTTCTGAATGGATTCTTCAAAGTAGGTAGGCTCCTTTTCTAGGAGATCACACATCAAAGCCATATAGCTTGAGAATGGCTTAGGTTTCTTCACCTGTCTCGTGGTTCCTTCGGGAACACCATACTTCTCTCCATCTTGAATAAGCTCCCTAGCCCAAGAAGGATTTCTCTTATGGGAGATCGTCATCTGAGGAGGTTCTTGAAATTGTACTATGTCATGATCTTCTAGAATTTCCTCATCAGGGGAAGCTACGACTTCCCTCACTGGTTCTGCAACTATGGGAACCTCCCTCATTGATTATGTAACTCTAGGAGCTACAGGTTCCTCTTCATATACTTCTTCAAGCTGGCATCTTCTCAATTTCTTGAGCACTGCATCTTCATCAAAGGTCACATGCCTATTGATCTCAATGTGATGGTGACCTGGTATATAAATCCTAAAGGCTTTGGAGACCTCACAGTATCCCACAAATATTCCCTTCTTTCTTGAGGTTTCCATCTTGTTTCTCTTCTCTTTCGGAATATGTATAAATACTGGGCAGCTAAATATTTTGAGATGGCTTACCTATGGCTTCTTTCCGGTGAACATCTCTTCCAGGGTCTTGAACCCAAGTGCACTATGAGACAATCGGTTTTGTACATATACGATTGTCATTGCTGCTTCTGCCCATAAGCACATTGGAAGATCTTGATCATGGATCATGGTCTTCATTGCTTCCATTATCATTTTGTTCTTTCTTTCTGCCACACCATTTTGTTGAGGATTGTAGGGAGTGGTGAGCTCCCTCTTGATCCCGCCATATTTGCAGAAGTTCACAAACTCTTTTGAGGTGTATTATCCTCCATCATCTGACCTGAGTATCTTGATCTTTCTTTCGAAAAGATTCTCTATCAAGGCTTTGAATTCCTTGAATTTATTGAACACTTCATCTTTTGATTTCAAAAAGTACACCCAGGTCTTACGAGAATAATCATCAATAAAAGATACATAGTATACATACCCACTGATGGAGGATGATGGAATTGGGCCACACACATCTGAATGAATGAGTTCTATGACTCATTCTTCTTTGTTGTCTCTCTTTGAAAAAGGGCTCTTGATGTTTTTCCCTTGTGCACATCCATTGCACACACCTTCATGGTCAACCTTGAGTTCTGGTAGATCTGTGACTGCTTTGCATACGTATGGTAGCGCCTTGTATTTGATGTGGGCTAATATTCTATGCCAAAGTTCACATGGATTCTCAATGGTGTGGGTCATGGAAGCTTTTGAGTGACCCTTTAGCTTATACAAGCCACCTTCTTCTTTTCCAATGACGATTTCTTCTTTCATGGTTTCTCCTTTAGCCCACATAATAACTTCTCCATCTATAAAGGCAAATATGAAGCCTTTCTTTTCTAAAGCTAATATGGAGAGTAGATTCTTTGTCAAACCTAGTACATAGAGTACGTCCTTCATCTTCATTGAATTCCCTGAATTAAGCTTGTAGTTTGATTCTCCCACTCCCTTGATAGGGTATTGATAATCATCTCCAAGTGTCACTTTCTAAGAAAACTTCTTTTTTGAAATGCAAGAGAGAATATCTCTTTGTCCTTTCATGTGCTTGGAGGCACCACTATCAATGAGCCAAGTGTCCTCTCTAGGTGTTACCGATCCTAAGAGGGCCGAAATTAAGACATAGTCTTTAATTTTTTCTCTTAACATTTTTGCGGGTGGCTCTTCATCTTCAATTGCATGGGCATGGTGCCTCTTATTTTTCCTCTTTCATTCTTCTCGTTTAGCTGGAAAATATCTTGCAATATGTCCCATCTTGTCACAATGGTAGCATTGGACAGATGATTAATCTCTTTCCTTTCATTGTCCTTTCTTCTGGAATCTCTTTGGTTGAGATTTGTTTTGGGGGTGAGACTCTTTATGAGTTTCTTCCTGGAAGTGATACTTCTTTCTTCCCTCTTTAGTGTGAGTAGTTAGGGTTTGATCTTCATCTCTTGCTAGTAAAGCTTCTCAGTTAGCTACTCTTGTTTCTTCTTGAATGCATTCTTCCCATAGACTGTCAAATTTTAGTTTCTCCATTTTGGCACAAATTGTTTGGATGAATGCATCCCAAGGTCTTGTGAGACCATTAAGGGTCGTCATTATGAGTTCTTCTTCTTCTATGGTATCTCCAATCGCTTCTATTTTTTATTTGAATTCTAATATTCTGGAGAAATATTCCTAGATTGATTCTCCTATCTGCATCATTGTATTCTTGAGCTGAGTTCTTAGATTCATCTTCTGATTTATGTTCTTTCCTTCATATAGTCTATTTAGGGCATCAAACATTTCTTTTAGAGTCTTCTTTGATGACACATAGAGAATCAAGTGATCTTTGATTGAATTTGCAATGATTCTTTTGGCCTTGATTGTGTCCTTTTGATGCTTTGCTTTGTCTGCAACATCGTCGGGTTCTATCACTTATTCTTTGATGAATCTTGCTAGGTCATTCTCTTCAAGAATGAGACCAATCCTATACTTCTAGGCACGAAATTTTTCCCCACCCTCTAGCTTGTCAACAAGCTTAGTGCTTGTAGACATCTTTTACCTGGAGCTAGGAAAATGCCCAAAAATGAAAATGCTCAAAATTAAATTATGAACTTACCAAGAGGTGCGCTTGGCTAAGGCGAGTATCTTGTTGTGTTTGGATTTGAGAAAATCCAACTTTTACCCCTCCAAAATTGATCTGCGAATTTCTGGACTGGGGCTTCTAGTTTTCTGGTACCTTTGGTACTCTGGTACTTCTGGTGCTCTGGTTTTCTGGTACTTTGTGAAACTAGAGTTTCACTTTCTAGAAGATCTAGCCACTAAAATGTTGCGCTGAGGATGCCAAAGTGATCCTTGAGGAAGGACACACTTTTCTAGATGGTTTTAGGGATAAAATACTTCATCAACAAAAAGCCCTAATTTGCATGTATGACAACAATGATGTTTTTCACTTTCTCTTGTGAAAGATGCTCTCTTTAGATTAGCTCTAGAAGATCTAGCCACTAAA
>JASDQU010241196.1:101392-112249 GCA_032191745.1 Picea mariana
TTTTATGGTTTCTCCTTTAGCCCACATAAGGACTTCTCCATCTATAAAGGAAACTCTGAAGCCTTTCTTTTCTAAAGCTGATATGGAGAGTAGGTTCTTTATCAAACCTGGTACATAGAGTACGTCCTTCATCTTCATTGTATTCCCTAAATTAAGTTTTTAGTTTGATTCCCCCACTCCCTTTATGGGATATTGATAATATTCTCCAAGTGTCACTTTCTGAGAAAACTTGTTTTCTGAAATGTGAGAGAGAATGTCTCTTTGTCCTGTCATGTGCTTGGAGGCACCACTATCAATGAGCCAAGTGTCCTCTCCAGGTGTTGCCGATTCTGAGAGGGCCGAGATTAAGACATAGTCTTTAATTTGTTCTCTTAACATCTTTGCGGGCGACTCTTCATCTTCAACTGCATGGGTATGGTGCCTCTTATTTTTCCTCTTTTAGTCTTCTCGTCTTGCTGGAAAATATCTTGCAATATGTCCTATATTGTCACAATGATAGCATTGGAAATATGAGTAATCTCTTTCCTTTTGTTGTCCTTTCTTCTGGAATCTCTTTGGATGAGATTCTTTATGGCTGAATTTGTTTTGGGGGTGAGACTCTTTGTGAGTTTCTTTCTAGAAGTAAGACTTCTTTCTTCCTCCTTTGGTGTTAGTAGCTAGGGCTTGATCTTCATCTCTTGCTAGTAAAGCCTCTCGGTTAGCTACTCTTGTTTCTTCTTCAATGCATTCTTCCCATAGATCGTCAAACTTTAGTTTCTCCATTCTGGCACAAATCGTTTGGATGAATGCATCCCAAGGTCTTGTGAGACCATTAAGGGCCGTCATTATAAGTTCGTCTTCATCTATAGCATCTCCGTTTGATTCTAGTTTTTCTTTGAATTGGGATATTCTGAAGAAATATTCTTGGATTGATTCTCCTCTTTGCATCCTTGTATTCTTGAGCTGAGTTCTTAGATTCATCTTCCGGTTTATGTTCTTTCCTTCATATAGTCTACTTATGGCATCAAAAATTTCTTTCAGAGTCTTATTTGATGACACATAAGGGATCAAGTGATCTTTGATTGAATCCGCAATGATTCTTTTGGCCCTGATCATGTCCTTTTGATGCTTTGTTTTTTCTGCAGCATCGTCGGGTTCCGACACTTCTTCTTTGACGAATCTTGCTAGGTAATTCTCTTCAAGAATGAGACCAATCCTATACTTCCAGGCATGAAAGTTTTCCACACCTTCCAGCTTGTCAACAAGCTGAGTGCTTGTAGACATCTTTTATCCGGTGCTAGGAAAATGTCCAAAAATGAAAATGCTCAAAATCAAATTCTAAACTTATCAGGAGGTGCTCTTGGCTGAGGCGAGTAGCCTGGTGTGTTTGGATATGAGAAAATACAACTTTTACCCCTCCAAACTTGATCTGCGGATTTTTGGACTGGTGCTTCTGGTTTTCTGGTACCTCTGGTACTCTAGTACTTCTGGTACTCTGATTTTCTGGTACTTTGTGAAACTAGGGTTTCACTTTCTGGGAGATCTAGTCACTGAAAAGTTGCATTGAGGATGCCAAAGTGATCCTTGAGGAAGGGCACACTTTTCTAGATGGTTTTAGGGATGAAATACTTCATCAACAAAACTCCCTAATTTGCATGTACGACAACAATGACGTTTTTCACTTTCTCTTGTGAAAGATGCTCTCTTCAGCTTAGCTCTGAAACCATGTTAAGATTTAAGCTATTATTAGAGTTATTTTCATTTCACTAGATAACAATAGCATAAGATATGATCACTGAGAAATACACAATCACAAGAGACACATTATTTATTCTGGGAAACCCTCATGGGGAAGAAAACCCAACAAAACTTCCTTATTATAGATAGCCAATACAATCCCAAGAGATAACTCAAACAAATACAGAAAGTCCTCTCCCAAGAATGTGCCTCTCTCTCTCTGTCTCTCTGTCTCTCTCTCTCTCTTCTTCAACTGCAGCTCCGAAACTTGTCTCTCAATGAAAAAGTGAGTGTGTATCTAAGTGAGGTGCTAGCCTCCTTATTTATACAACTCTAGCACGTGTGGAAGTGTCTTTTCACTGGCAGGGCCAACTTCTCAATTTGGGTGGTTATAACCACCTTTAATATATTCTGGGGCCTCTTTGATATATTTTGGGGCTGACTTCTTATTCTGCCTATTACAATTATACTTTAACCAATCCGCAAAAGGGGATTTGGTCTTTTACAATAGCCGACATGATCAATCCGCAATAGGGGATTGATCTAATGAATAATACCACAATAATAATTAGAATACACTTTGCAGTTACAATATTTCAACAGAGGATACATTAGATGGATGTGAAGATAACATTCCTCAATAGTGTTATCGAGGAGGAGGTGTACATAGAGAAACATCAAGACTTTGAGGTACATGGGAGGGAGTCTCATGTTTGTAGGTTGAAGAAATCCTTGTACGAAATCAAGTAGGTACATAGGGCATTGTACTCAAGGATCGATGGGTATTTGCAGAGCATGGGCTTCACCAAAAGTGAAGCGGATCCCAACCTATTTCTCTTACAGGTTGGTAAGGATCCTCTTATATTGGTGTTGTATGTTGATGATCTGTTCCTCATGGGAGTTGAGGATATCATAGTCAGGTGCAAGAAGGATTTGGTTTTGGATTTTGAGATGAAAGATATTGTTTTGATGCATTAATTCCCAAGATTAGAGGCGTGGAAGCAACCGGGTGAGATATTTATCGGACAGGGGAAGTATACATTTGAGATACTAAGGAGGTTCAGGATGATGGAGAAGTGTAAGTCCATGAATACACCTATGATCATCAATTTGAAGAATTCAGGGGATTCAAATTTAGATTTGGTGGATCCTATGATGTATAGGCATTTGATTGGTTCATTGATGTATTTGGTCAAAACCAGGATGGATATTTTCTTTTCTATCAACACATTGATCCAGTATATGGTTTAGTCGAGGCAGGTGCATTGGGTAGCAACGAAGCATGTGCTCAGGTACCTTTGGGGTAAAGTTGGATTTGGTCTAAGATATGTCAAGGATGATGGAGTGAGGTTGCATGGGTATTCAGACTCAAATTTGGTAGGTAGTGTTGTTGATAGGAAGATCACTTCCAGTGGTTGTTTTAGCTTGGGATCAACAATGGTTTTTTGGTTCAACAGGAAACAGACTTCCATGGCACTCAGTTCAATAGAGGCAGAGTATATGGAAGCTAGTTTGGTGAGTTGTGAGGCTATTTGTCTTTGCAATCTCCTTGCATGGTTATCTGGTCAGGTGTTGGAGCCTACGATGATTTATTGCGACAATCAGAGCTGTGTCAAGCTCTCAAAGAATCCAGTGTTTCATGACAAGTCCAAACACATTGATATTATATACCACTTCATCGAAGACATGGTGCAAAAGGGAGCGATGAAGATATAGTACACTTCCATAGATGAGTAGATTGCAAATATTCTCACCAAACCCCTAGTGAAGGGGAAATTTGTCTACTCAAAGAAAAGTTAGGAGTGGTTGAGAATAACTCTATCGCTAAGATGAAGTGTTGATGTTTTGTAGCTTCAGACATGTATTCTCACATTGGCCTTGGTGTTGGGCAAGTGAGAATATTTGTTGACACTCTCATTACATATTTATTTTGGAAACAACCCCTTGCATATTGAGATGGGGATTTCTTGGGGCTTCATAGCCACATGTTGGGGCTTCACACCCACATGGAGGAATTAAGAATTCTAATTTAATGTTGAGTTTAGTGAAGGGATCCTTAAAGTAAGTTAAGGGATTCTAAACTCACTTTAGACTCCTATAAAAGGAGATGGAATGTGAGGATCATTGTGACATTATGGAGATGGAATAACTGAGTAAAAACTTGTGCCAAGGAGATGGGGTGGAAATTTCAACATATGATTTTCTACACTTTGGCAAATTTGGCTGGAGTTTCTGGACATTTTTTTTTTCAGCCAAGGAGAGAAGCCACACGTGTGAGAGAAAGAGGACAACATATTGCAAATGTGAGAGGAAGGTATGGGCCACACATGTGAACAGGCCATACAACTGCATGTGTGGTATAGATAGGCCACACGGGTGAGGGTAGGAAACAAGGCGCACATGCAAGTTTTTCTGGGTAGGTGACAGGCTCGTATGACTGACGTCAACGTACCGTACATGTTACCTCAATAGGTTTTCAAGTGAGTTGGGGAATTTTTGGACATTTTGCTGATTTGCAATTTTTCTTAGTGACTGGTTTTTTGTCCTTAGTTTTGATGGTTTTGTGAATTTGCTAAGAGGGCTGGTTTTTTCCTCATTAATTCTAAATTTGGAAATTTTACAGAACACACAATTTGTGTCTCTTGTGCATGTATGGTTTCTCTCTCATGTTTATGTTTCTGTCATAATTTTCTATAATAATTTTAGTGTAAAATTATTTAGTGATAACATCCCTATAGTTTACTGTTTGAAGTCACTTGGAAGTAATTTTCAGATATGAAATTAGATGCTTAAAAATTGACATGCAATGCCATAGGTTTGACAAAATTTCATTGTGCCAAGAGGAAGTTATGGTAACTTTCCCAAAACTTGTTGCCTTCATCCCTTTCAAGAGAGATAACTTGTGTGGCCTACAAGGTGTCCAATTTTCTAGATATACTTCTGAAAATTGGACCTGAAATACTATAATCTGTATTCTATCCAATCAAACTAGTGATACTCAATTTGGGATTTTATAGCTTTAAATATGACTATTTTACCAAGAACACTTGTTTGAGACTAGTTTTAGTAGTCAAAAACTCTAATTTCCATAGCTTGTATTTCTTAAAGTATAAACGAATACAACTTGAAATTTTTACCGTAGGTACTTTTCTATGTCTCTTCAATCTCTAAAACATTTCACTATCTAAAACTTCCCATAAACATTTTTATAGCAAAAATACCAAGATGACTCATTTGAAGGAGCCAAACCCAAGGATAATATGCTATGAAACCAACTATTATGCACCAAACACACAAGTAGCATAAAAATAGAAACAAAATTAACTCCACACCTTGTTATTGAGATAGAATAATGAATGGGAATCCTTTTCAAGGAGGAAATATCCTTTTACAATACAACAAAGGCACAAGATGATACAATCTCCAAAACTAGGTCTCCTTGGGATATATAGGAAACAAAGAGTAAAATTACAATTAAATGGTTTGGCCAGCCAATAAGGAAAACACTATTTTAACAATCTAAATGTGATAACTCGATATACATGGATTAACATTGTTTTTCCCTAAGAGCTGGGTAACTACCCAGATATTCAATAGAACAATATGTAAAAATGAACAAGTTTTTGAACCTTTGGGTTTCAAATGGAATGAAAAGGATTGAAATTTTTCTAAATTTGAATTTGTTCTGTACTAATACATTTGTGAATTACGTAGCTAGGGATTCTCTAGTAAGTTGTTGAGCAAGGGGCCACTCTTGTAGCATGTAGCTAGATACCTTTTGTCCTTTCTTGTAAACAATAGATTAACATTACTATGATTTCATGTTGTTTTTTTCCTATTTACATTTTCATTTCAATTGTAATTTCAAAATGAATGTCTGAATAATAACTTCTTTCTATGTTAATTTGATTAAAGTTATTGGGAAATACTATTCTAAGATGACAATTCCTATAGAACTTTGTGAACTAGAAGGGTAGAACAATTAGGTTTCCCGTTGCAAAGTGAAGTGGAGGAATTGTGAAGATAATTTAGTTAACATTTTTCTTGTACTTTATTTTTCTTGTATGTTTGGTACAGTAAAACAAGGGAAGTATGCAGTCTACTATGCTACAAGGTTGGTCTACCAAAACCCATCAAAATCACCAATAAATCCAATTGATACAATTATTGCAATTTTCATATTTAGTGTAGGAATCTTTGAAATTGTTACGTTCTCAGATTGATACATTAAACAAGTCTCCAATAAATCTTGGGTTTATTTATCCCAAGTATTGTTGGAGTTTGATAGTTCAACTCTTTTCCACTATGGAATCCACTAGAATACCTAAGGTCATCCATAGAAGGGTCGAGTGACTCTTCTCCTTCTACAAGTAACATGGAGAAGGGTCGTCCAACTCTTTTGAGTTCTAGTATCCATTGTAATACTTGTGAGTATTGTGTTGACAGGGAAAACTACCCATCATCAATAGTAATGGTTTAATCCATAAAATAGGTTCAATTAGAATCCTTCCTATTTGGTGTAGAAACACCCTTTGTATTGATGACTCAACAACTATTCAATGAGCTTTAATAATCTTTAAGGTTTTCTTGAAAGAATAAAATGAAATCAAAATGTCTAATGATTTTACTATCAATAAAACCAAAATGAAAAACATTAAAATAAAACTATTCTAATGTTACTAGTGAAAGAGAAATATGCAAAATTAACTATGAAATTGCTTCTATGGAATTTAGAAGTAATTCTGAATCACTATAGAAACAAATTAATTAATATTATGAATCTCGATAAAGAGTAATTTTTAATCAAACTACACAATGTAGTTTTACATGTAATAAAATTGAAACATTTATGAAAGAAAATATGAGGAATAAATATGAAAGATATTTGTAGAATTATTTGTAACATGCAAAATATCCCTTACAATACTTTTCAATTTTGTTGCATAATCTAGAATAGTATAAGATTGATTGATAGTAGGTAGGGATAATCTTTCTCCATATTTGCTTTTGGTTAAAACTAGCTTCTTAATATTCTCCAGAAATAGTTCTTATAGAATATTTAAAGAGGAGGATTACCCAAGTGCGATCCCACCAAGTGACTCTTGTGACAAAGATATTGATGATCATGTTTTACTTGACATATGTAAATATCATCTGCACAATGTAGCTTCCAGAGTCCCAATTTTCCCTTATTCAAAAGTAATTGGTTGGATGATCAATGACAGAACTATGAATATCATAAATGATAAAATAAAGTGTCTAACTTCATTTCAATATTTAAAAATTGAGAAATATTATATTTTTTTTAACCTGAAGTTTATATGAGCCGAGGATGGGTAGCTGAGTTTCATAAGAGTCATGATGTCAAAAATATATTGGCAAGATGGTGGGTAGATGGAAAGTGGTTTCAAGTAAAGTATTATGGTGTCTATACAATAACAAAATTAAGAGATCTGTATATCTATGCCATGGAAATGACATGTAGATTGAATGGAGAACTAGATTGTGTACAATTTAAAGATTCCCAAGTTCCACAAAGTACACATTATAGTTTTAAAGAGTTCCATATTTAATTTGAAAACTATTTTATTTCACACAATGTAGAGTGGAAAAGGAAAAAATGATAAATTATGAAATTATTCCAACATTTATATGGCTTCCTACTTATTAGACATCATATGTACTATTAACCATTTCTAGGTATGGGATGGTCTTGGAATATGTCTGAAATGCTAGTGCATGTTTATTTCTAGATTTTATGGGAGAACAAATATAAAATGCAATATGCACACACTTATGATAATTTTATTGCACAAGTGTTTAAGTTTCTTTTTTGCAAGTGTACTCCAAGATTGACAGATGAATTAATGTTGTGGCTTAACAGTTTGGAGATTGGTAATTTTAGGAACATTACACATTTTTGAGAATCTACGGATCTATTGCACCACCTCACATTTTTCCCAAACATGTTCCTAATAGATTGGTGTTAAGGGAGATATTTTATCAAACCATATTATATAGTTTTAATGTATCATTGAATAAAGATAAACATAGAGCATTTACTCCCTTTAAAATGTATATCAGGCATTATGGTTTCACTATCTCCCAATTTGGAAGAAAATAATCTATTGCCATGTTAGAGTATAGGTTTCCTCAAGGGAAATTTATGAGGCATGATCCTAAAGGCTTAGTGGTAGAGCATAAGAAACAATTGAATATATTCTAGCCTTACACTCATGAACATTAGGCTCATGAGGATATTTATGAAAGTCCTACCTCTTGGGAAAAAGTTTTAGAAATAATTAAATTACAAGAATACTATTTTTCTTGGCTAAAAGATGAGGAATCAAAAGAAAAGAAAATAAATGATGAGTCTAAAGACAAAAAAGAGATGCTAATATAAAGGCTAAACAAGAAGCTGAAGCCCAAGAGAAGAGAAGAGAGTCAAAGGCATAGCACAAGATGATAAAATAAAATGAGGCTAAGGAGAAGGAAGAAGAATCTTAGAAGAAATAGGAATAAAATGATAAAGTTGAGTTAGGAAGGAAGAAAAAGGAAGAAAAAGAAGCCAAATGTAGAGAAGACTCAGAGAAGGAAGCCAAAGAGAGAGCTGCTACAGAAAAAATGACATAAGAAGAAATTGCATAAAGAAATGATACTAAATAAAATGAAAATGAAGATGAAGAGGATTGAATCAGAGCAACAACTAAGGTAAAAAGAGAAGAAGGAGAGGTTCCAAAACAACAACTAGGAAAATAAATAGGAGAAAATGTAACAAAGAATGATAACCAAGGCCAGGAGGGAAATTATACTTTTGAAATTCAAGATCAATCTTTTGATCATACCATGGAAGACTTGGTTATTCCTAAACAAAAAACAAGCACAAGAGGAGGAGATAACTTAAAGAATGTGATTGCTGAAGAATTTGTAACTTCGAGTAGATTAGAGAATGTATAATCATGGGGGGACACACTTATAACAGATTCAATAGATGATGTTGCTAACCTTGAGCTGATAGAATATAACAAGATAAATCCATCCATTTTTAAACGAACACAAATAAATAGAAATATATATTTTATTAATACTATGGTTTGCACAACAAAATTTGAAGTTCTGGATACTAAGAAAACTAATTTATCTGAACTAACATCAGTAGGGCTTGCAATTAATCACGACACTTTGGATGAGGCTCAATAAAACTAGAAATATACCTAGAAGTATGAAAACATAATAGCACTACTCGAAAACCAAGTCAAGTATTAAAAATCATCCTAGGTAATGGTGACAAACTTCACTAAGTATGCACTTGAAAAAGGTGCAACAAATGCAAAGATCAAAAGAAATTTCTATAAGAAAACTTCCCAATTGCAAGATTTAAGTGTCCAATTGTCAATTTTATACAAAGAAACTTAAGCTTGGAAAGTCACATAGGAAAGAACACAATTAATTTGTTTTGTTAAAGGAAATGCAAAAAGTGACTAGGATAGATCCTCCTAATATTCAACTGTTGTAATAGGAAGACATGTTTAGAATTGAAGGACTCATTTATTGGCATGGGGTGTCTCAAGAGGCCCACAAGCACTTGGAAAATGAATGGGTAGAATGTTTAAAAAAATTGAATTTTGTCGAAAAGTGTCAACATCCACTCTTTGGACCACTAAAGGATTTTCTCCTAGCATCTCAAGTGATAGAGTCCAATGAAAAATGCTCCAAAAAATAAGAAATGATAATCAAAGTATATCATTGGTGAATAAAAGCCACCTAAAAACCTTTTTGACAAAAGAATAAAAAGATGTTGTTTGCATGAAACTATGTTTTCCTAAAATAGATAAATTCATAAAAATGTTTTCTAAGAAATGATCTATTTTGTGGGCCTCGTTTAAGCAACATATTTTTCCTCAAATTTTTCTTGTAAAATCTTATTCGAACATTGGGAAAAATTTGATAAAGAGTTAGATAAGGACAAGTAACCTAGTCCATTGAGTAGTTAGGTTTCTTAGAGTATGAAGTTAGGTATTGTAACTAACTATCATCATGCATAAATAAGAGAGAGTGATAAGAGAGGAGATTTTTGATCTTGACACTTTTTGTAAGAACTATTTATTTATATTGTGAATATTAAGAAGCTAGTTTTGGCCAAAAAAGTTTTTCGAGAAAGACTATTCCTATTCGTTGTGATTCTTGGACTATTCTAGATTATGCAACAAGTGTGGAATGTACTGTAAGGGATATTTTACATGTTACAAATTATTTTGAAAATATATTTAATATTTCTTTTTCGTATTTAAAAAACTTTGATGTGGAGTTTGATTAAAGATTATTCTTTATTAGGTTTCATTATAGGTGCTAATTTGTTTATTTTGTGATTAAAAATTACTTCTAATGTCTATATCAACAACTTCATAGTTAATTTTACATATCTCTTTTTCATTAGCAACATTATACTAGTTTTACTTTAATGTTTTACATTTTCATCTAATTTATAGTAAAACAAATGGACATTTTGATTTTTTTTATTCCTTAAGAAAAACCCTAAAAATTCTTGAAGCTCATTGAAAGTTTGTTGGGCCATAAATATGGAGGGATTTTACACCAAATAGGAAAAAGTCTAACTAGGCCTCTTTTTTAGGTTAAGCCCATGTTGCTGATGTTGGGTAGTTTTCCTCTTCAATGGATTTGGTGCTAGAAGGAGGGCCTCCATTGTGTGGCTGACTCAATTCCAAGAAACATATTATCCACTAGCAATTTAGAAAACATTACTGCATATTCAAACCTTGAAATAATCATTGGAGAACCCACTTTCCAAGATTCACATGATATATTAAAAAACCTAGAAATTGAACTTGATATTCCATATGTAGTTTCAAATAAAGAAGTGAATGTGTTATGGTGAATAATGAGATCTTATACTTGATAGATTGGTGTGTTACTAGTCACTTCTTTACTTTATTGTTGAATAACTACAACAAGAAATGTAACCATACAAGAGAAAATACTTTAGTGAATTCAATTGAAGATCTTTTTGACCTAACGCTTGTTATGAACATAATATATATAAATAAGATGTTCATAACATAATAATTAATTAGTAAATAGTTAGTTAGTAAATAGTAATTATTAATAATGAAAGGACATGTT
>JASDQU010241197.1:5213-15738 GCA_032191745.1 Picea mariana
TAGCCTCTATGAACAGTCTTCATTCCACTGGAAGATGCCTCGAGACTCTTCATATTCTCTGGCAATCACCCTGAAGTCTCTTTGAGTCCTTTGGCAGAAACCATCCATCGTTTCTAGCAGTTACACTGTGAACATATTGAGCCTTGTGCCTTTGGCACCTTTCACCTTTCCTTTCACATGTGGCCTCAGGTGTTGACCACACACCTGTTCAGAAAGTTCTTTTATGACTCATGTTTTGTGGATCTGGGGATGACGCATATCAATTCTCCAAGTCATGATCTCCGAAATGGAGCTTGGTTGCACTATATCCTTCCTCCATGTTCTGCAGAAGTGACCACTTTCTATGACCACAACCTTATTTGAAACAACATTTCACAATTTCACATTTCATGAATTTGTTGTGAGCCACTCTGACTCTTCCAACTCCCGATCACGAAATGGAGCCTTGCAAATTGCAAGCTCCTTCCTTCACATGCCCACAGTTGTGACCAAGCACTTTATCCATAAAGTGCTTTCGCGATTTCATATTTCATAATTTTGGCATTCTTGTGGAGAAGAGTCTCGACTCTTCATGTTATAATTGTCGAAAAGGAGCTTAGCTTGGTGCTAGCTCCTCCCTCTCACATGACCACTAATGGTGACCACAGCCTACACCAAAAGGTATTTCGACGTTTCACATTTTGGCATTTCATCATTTCTGTGGTGAAGTGTTTCGACACTTCAAGTCACGAACCTCGAAAATTTCGGCGTTTCATCATTTCTGTGTTGAAGTGTTTTGACACTCAAAGTCATGAACCCCGAAATTTTGGCGTTTCGCATTTCACAACTTCAGGACTCCTGTGATGAAGAGTCTTGACTCTTCATGTTGCGATTGCTAAAACTCTGAAATCAAGTCAGATCAATGGTCCACAATATTGATGGTTCGACGGTCCAGATCTTTTCATGATTTTGCATATCGCGAGTTCCTGCCATGAGTTGCTTCCTTGACTCCTCCAACTCCTGGTATCAGAAACTTCAAAATGGAGTCAGATCAACGGTCCAGAATCTCCCTTTGAGCAATGACTCAGAATAAGTCGTGATTTCGCATTTCACGATTTCGTCATTCTTGTCGTGAGTGTTCTTGACACATCCAACTCTCAGTATCCGAAACTCCGAAATTGAGTTAGATCAATGGTCCACAATCTCCCTTTGATCAACGACTCAGATTAAGTCATGGTTTCACATTTCACGATTTCAACATTCTTGTCGTGAGTGTCCTTGACACCTCCAACTCCCGGTATCCGAAACTCCAAAATGGAGATTAAGTCATGGTTTCACATTTCGCGATTTCATAAGATAGAGCACTTCCTTCCTTTAACTTCTTAGTCAGCAAAATGTTGATCTGTGACCACGTGTCCTGCCCAAATATGGACGGTCCTCCTGCTTTCAAGATTTTGTAAGCCGACTTCTCCTAGCACTTTAAAGAACGTTCAGGTTCTCCTGGATCCAATGATGTTCAGACCCTGCGCTTGGATCTAACGCCCAAGATCTGGCCTCCATCTTTGCGCTCCTCCTGTCTGGATTTAGATCTGATGGTCATAGGGAATTCTAAATGGGATCCAATGATCACTGTTGTTCTTCATTTTTACGCTTCTGATCTTTCCATGCCATCATCGCTGTTGATCTTTCTTGCCTGCCTATTTTCCATTGTTGTCTCCCAACTGTAAACCTGCCAACGTCGCTACTATTCTTTCCTGTAACCATACCTTCGTCGTTGTTGTTCTTGCTATCAATAAATGTAAGCATGATATTCTTGTTGTTGTTCTTGCTTGTAGACATGCCATTGTTGTTGTTTTTGTTCTTGCCATCAATGACAAGCACGCTCTTCTTGTAAACATGCCAACACTTCACTTGTTTCATCACTTTTGTATTCTTCCTCTCTTTCTTCAACTCCAATATCTCCACTATCTCTTATGTCTTCTTCTTGATTAAAAATACGCAAGGGGAGTGGTACAAATGGGGGTTAAGACCATCTTCTTCTGAAAATTCTCGTTAGGTGACCCAAAGAGATATCTACTTGCAGTTGTGCAAGACCATCCAATAATATCAACTCATCTCGCCCACCACTATGGGAGCCTTCATATTTCTTTTCTTCCCTTCCACTAAGATATGCGCCCTCTCTTCCTGACCCAACTACACACCACAAATGTGTACTTCTTCCTTCGTGCCGATCCACACACTACCATTATGTGCTTCATCTCCCGGTCTGATCTATGCACTTCCACCTTATGCAGAATCACTCTCTCCACTCAACACACAACTTCTTCACACGTCATTATCTCTCCTACTCAATGTACTACCAGTACAATGAGTGCCAAATTCTCTTGTGATTGGTGCCTCACTGTACTACGTGACAATTTATCTTCTTGTTAGTGCATAAATGTGTGGTGCTTCCCCCTCCAATTCTATTGACACACCACACATGTTTTCTCTCTTCTCTCTTAAGGTTGTGGTATACCGCAACATGAAAATGGTACAAGCTTCATCACCTAGGCCCTCAGTACCACTATTGTCGCTATCGGTATCTTCAATGCCAAGCCTCTTCACAGGCATGTCCTTTCCTATTCTCCACTCTGGCACATCATCCCCCCCACACCACTTCTTGGTGTGATTTTTCTCTTCATTATGTGCCCGACACCTTGTCGTGCAGTCTTGGCTAACTCCTCTCTACTCCTTTTCTTATATTTCTCTCTAATCTCATCTCTTCTTGCATTTATCTTGACTATTTTTCTCCTCTACTCTTTTTTATTTGTTCCATTCCTCAGCTCATCTCATCAAATTCTTGGATCCTCCTCAATGGATCCATATTATGGCCTTTCCCCCACATTTTCCAACCCCCCAGTGCTAGTGGGTTTACTTGGCCATTCTATCAAGGTCCATGCACATCATTCTTCTTTCCATGAACAACATCTTGATCCAAAGTGAAATTTCTTCTATCACATGCTTCCATGGACATTATTCTAACTTTCTTTCATCCTCATTGAAGGAATCTCTTTATTCTATAGTGAACTCAATAATGTATCCTTCCTTCACTAGAGCGAACCAAAAATAAATATCCCAAATCTACTTGTTATCTAGAACGTTCAAGCTATCAAGCTTGGATTGATCCCAAACTATTGGCTCCACTGGTAATGCAATCAAGTTGACTTTATCTTGTCTCTTTAACCATTCATGCTGAAGAGATGGAAATTCCACGAAGAAGAGCTCATGCATATCCAAGTAAATATATATTCCTTTCCATTCCTTCGTGTTCACCTGTAATCCTTGCATCTCTCGCATGATAAAATTGTCTTCTTTCACTTCTATCTAGTCTTGAATATCCTCCTTAGAAGGATTCCATCTCATTTTTATTTTTCTCCATCGATCTCAACAAGAATTCAAGTCCCAACAATGGAACCATTTGTTGGGTTTCATCCTTCGTTCTGTGCTTGAACGTGTACTATACTTCTTAATGCTAGGTATTTTTAGACCCGGGGTTTGTCTAGATTTGTCCAACAAAAGCCCCAAATCACTGCCATATCAATCCTCGACCAAGGTCGAGGAAGGTGTCACCCAATATGCAAAGAGGATCATAGATACCACAAGGTCTTGTAATAGGGATGAATGATTAAATATATGATGCATTACTGTAATTGGAATCCATGTAACTCGGGTATGATAACCTATTTAGGACTAAGAATTAAAACTATGCACACACATATCCAACTCATTCATAAAAGACACCAATTAGACTAGAACTACCATATATTTATTGCTAGAAGTATCCCACCACACCAAATATATACAAAGCATTGAAAAACTTCCTATGAAATCCACATAACTTCATATCATTACTATATAAAGCAATGGAGATACAAAATAATGCACCATGCACCTTGCATTATAACTCAAACATATCAAAGACACAATAATATATTCAAAATATTAGAGGAATACAGTAGGATCAGAGNAATCAATTGACTAACCAACCAACTAAGTATCATTCTCAGCTTAGAGATCCTTTTTATATCTTCCATTGTTAGGGAGCATTATCTGTTTCTTCTCTGCCCCACTTGCTTGTCCGATCCAACTGCCTTGCATACTTCTTGATACTGATTATTTTTTAGAATGAAATGAAGGCATAGATATAACAATGAAATATACAGATATATTACGAGATACAGAAAAATATTTCAATAAACATAGAGATATAGTGATGCACAATATTTATTAATGAGAGAATGTACAACAACTGTAAAATTACAAAGTGAATGACTCACTATAATGGTGAGAAATTATCTTTGAGAAGAGATGTGATGGCTACGCTCATTCGCAAGAAGATGATGATGTTTACAATGAGTCTCTAGAGGCCTTTTTAACATAAAGAAAATCCAAAACCCTAACCCCAGAATATGAAACGCCAAAAGGTTTGTCAGCCCTAATGGTGGTAGTTGGTACGTCAACTTCCCAAGGGCATAACTTTTGCATATGATATTCGTTTGGGGAATTATATACCTCATAGGAAATGTCTAGCCAAGGATTACATATTTATTTCAACCCTGAAAAAGGCCTTTGGATATTTTCTACGCACTATTGTGCCCAAAAAATGTTAAGGCCTCAAAATGACCCGAAAAGTTCAGGACCCAAAACATCATAGAAAAACTGCCAAGGTGGAAACCCATGTTTTGAGCCAATGGAATAGGTGGGTGGACATTGATTTCCATATGGATCATTCCTCCCCCATTAGGAAGAAATTTGCTCCATTGCATCAAGTCCTCGGGAAAGATTTTGTTGAATATGAACCTTGGTGAGTTTCTTTCCTTGCTAAAGAAGTTTCCCTATTTAGCTTGTTGAAGGATATTATGAACCAATCTAGCTACATGATCTACCTGATTGTGGGAAGCCTCTTTTGGTGAAGATTAAACATAAAGAACATGAATGGATTTATCATAACTCAATTTGACTTGGTAGTGTGGAGGCACCCCCGTAGGTGTTGTAGGAATATCTTCGTGGCCTTCTACAATATTGTTGATCTGCTTTTGTTGGATAGAAGGTTCTTGGGCTGAGGTTGCACTGGTTGTAGTGTCCTTATCTTCTGACCAGGTGGTGAAGAGGCTAAACTTTGTAGTATGGGAGATTAATTTGTGAAACTGTTTTTTCGGTACAGTAGTTGGAACTACCTCTAGTATCCTATAGTGCTGACCCCCCAGAGTAACAATGAGGCTATGGGGTCGAGACTCATAAATGACATGAAGCCTCCACATATATGATTGGCCTGAAAAAAAATCATAGACTTCCAGTGGGGAAACATCACACAATACCTCATCATTTAAGGTCTTGATGTCGTATGACATGCGACACTGTTGGTTGACATGAAGATCTCATCCCTAATGGAGAAATCCAATGTTGTATGGTTGTGGGTGTGGTGTTTTTGGAAAAACCAACTGCTTGACGACCTCTACTAATATGAGTTTCTTATGGCTTATGATATCAACAATAAAATGAAATGGGGTCCCCTTAACCCACATATGTGAATGGAAAATATGCTCCCACTCCCCAGGATCTTCTGGTTCTTTTGGCTGGATTGTTGCAGTCATGATAGTAGCAGTGGGTTCTACATTAATTGTATGTCTCCTTTTATTATTGTTTGAATTGGAGTCCTATTTGGGGCTCGGATAGTTTTCTTTGAGCTCGACCACCAATGATTGTTTCGAGTGACATTCATCAGTGTTGTGCCAAGGGATTTTGTGGAAGTCGCACCACTTCCCAATATCCTTCTTCATCTTCACATTACCCTTCTTTTCTTGTTTCTTTGATTGGTTTTCTTGATTGTTTTGTGATTTAGGGCTATCTTTACCATACTTTGGTTGTTGCATATTTGTAGACCCAAGTTCTCGCTTGTTTTGCTTCTTAAATATCTACTTGATTTTAACATCATATCTATAAGTGGCTCCTAGTGATGACATGTCTAGAAACACCATTTTGGTTTGGATGTACCTATGTAGATCATCGCGGTATTTTAGAACTAGATATCATTTAGATTCTTTGATATCCATATTGGTGCGCAAGGTATGGAAGGTATTTGTGAACTCTGGCACTGTTTTGTCCCACTTTTGATGCAGCATAGTCCATCTCATGTATTGTTCATCATAGTTTCCCATAGGGTAATATTTCTCCTTGACTGCATCCATAAAATAATCACAAGTGGACTCATCCCCAAATATTCCAGACTCCTCAGTGGAACTTTTCTCCCAGTAAGTTTCCCACCAATGTTTGACATGGGGGAGAGCCTTGAGGATCGCAGAGGTGATATTTTCTCCATCAGAAAATTGTGAACAGAGAAATAACCTTCTAGCAAATTTAACCATTTTTCCAAAGAATCCACATCGATATGAACTTCAAATATGGGAATATCAGTATTAAATTGTACCTTGAATGGAGTAGGGTTTCCAAATTGATTGCTTGACGAATATGTGATTGTTATTGCCGACAATCTTTGATGGATTTGGGAAAAATTCTCCAACATCTCATTCCTCTATTGCGCGAGGGCTTCCACGATCAACAACTTGATCGATGATATTTTTCTCCCTCATTTTTATTTTCTTCCACCATAGGAGGCCGCATGGGCTGACGAGAGTGGTTGTCCTCAAGGGAAACTAGCTTGACACCCAACTCTCTGTACCTTGACCTTGTTGGGGACATGCACTAAGAAATGACAACGAGCATCCTTCTCTGATACCACTAGTCCAAATTATTTTTTAGAGAAAAATGAAGGAAGATATATAACAATGAAATATACAAAGATATTATGAGGTACACAAAAATATTGCAATAAAAACAGAGATACAGTAATGTGTTGGATAAATTTCTATTTTCGTCACACTAGTTCAGTGGGAGTTAACTGACTGGTTCTATTTTAGACTTTCTAATTTTATAACATCACTATTATGCACGCATTACTAATCATAGGATGTCATTTCCTATATGAGTGAATATCACTCACTCATTGATTAGATCATGATATACATTGATTCTCATTCTTCATATTGTATCTCTATTCCTTTTATTGATAAGCTTTGTTTGTGTATACTTTAGCTAGGTCTCCTATGCAGGTTTCCATGAAACAATGACATCGTATTAGACTCGAGCTACTTGGAGAAACCCAGACAATCCAGAGAAGAGAGAAAGAGGATTTGAGTAAACCTAGTTTCCTCAATCTTAGTGGCCTATCCCTATCGAAAGGTGTGACGATTGGAATCATCGCAACCTATCCAGGCATCGTCGTAGCCTATACACAGCCAAGGTGTGATGTCGTTGCACTGTGTTTTTCATCTGGGGTGTGAAGATTCATTTTTTCAAAATCTTCACACTATGTCCTTCACTATGGTGCGACGATTCAATGTCGTTACACATTATCCTTCTCTAGGGTGCAACGATTCAACAACCCTCCAGAAAATTTGGTTTCTGCAGTAAAATATCCATATCTCGAAATCCGCAATCTAGGTCGGGATGAAATTTTGACCAAATACTTATAACATATGTATTCTTATTCTCACCAAAAATGGCCAAAACTCACATCATATTTTAGAAGATATAAATATTTTATCATATCTATAGTTGCCATATAATCATCTGTCATATATCGAAATCCACGATCTAGGTTTTCAGGATCTTTTCAGAATCAATAGCAGGATCGAGGCGATGAAACTTCTTTAATCAAGTCTAGTGATAATACTCACGCCACACAACTATTTTGAATGTACTTGAAGGCCATATTCCAACTCAAAAGAAAAGGATTGTATAATTTGACGATGGCGACATAAACATAACCCACATCGGCACTTGAGAAGACCAGATGGGCGAACCATAAGGATGAGGCCACATGATTACATCTTGATTTAATATCCACTGATATATGGTTTCATGTTGCTATATGAAAGACTCCAAATGAGATTTGGAACACCTTGGAAGGACTCTTATTAAAGCAGGATGAGATGTGAGGTCATATGCTTGAGGTAGAGTTGAATACCTTAGACCCTAAAAGTTTTGATAATATACAAGATTTCTTTACTAAATTGAAGTCTTTTCTATCGATATTGGGTGAATGTGGTATTGACAAGTATACATAATAGAAACAACTTATTCTAACAGTATTGGCCAAACTATGACTAGAGTACATTGTATATGTCTCCAATTTCCATTTTGGCAGATGTCTTTGGGAGCAAATTGGAAAATGCCTCCGATGGCTCAGTTCATTGAGTCTCTCACAAGAGAAGATGAAACTCATACAGATGGGCCTTATGAAATATCCCAAAGCACATGAACTCAACATCCATGATTGAAAAGGGTCATCCAATCAGAAATTGAAGTAGAAACGAAAAGAGCTATTACATCCAGATTCAAAGAAGGAGGGATATTCCAAACACTTCCAGAATTCTTCAGGTTCCAAAGATTCTTCAAATTCCAAGGGGAAGAAGAAGAAGGGAAAGCAGTGTACATATTGCAATAAATTGAATCATGAAGAATCCATATTCATGAAGAATCATATCGATCTTATGACACAAGTACTTCAAAAGAATAACCTTGGAGACTTCATTCCTGAAGGATCCAAGAAGAACAAGGAAGAAGACCATGCACCTAATAAAGGTAATCAACATGCTGTGGTTGCAATTAATTCCTCATATTATTCATGGATTATATATTCTGGTGCATCACATCATATGGCAGCTAAAGAGGAAGTTTTTACTTCTTTGAGTTCATGCTCCAGACCTCATATTCTCATGGGGGATGATACTCCAATAGCAGTTGCAGGAGAGCGAAGAGTGGAAATCCCTAATGGAAGTTTTGAGAATGTCTTTCATGTTCCAAATCTTTCTATAAATCATCTCTCAGTTTATCAGATCACTCAAACAGGTAAAAGGTTTGAATTTACATCAGATTCAGTTACTGTACATGACATGCATGACAGTTCCATTATTGTAGTTGGTGAGGTAGATAAAAAATCAAGGTTGTATAAGTTCACTAAGTTTATAGACTATGAATCATATTTGCTACTTACTCATGCTAATTATAGTAGTAGAGTATGGCATGAGATATTTGGTCATTTAAACTTTAGGTACATGCAGTGAATTTCCAAGCAAGGAATGGTCAAAGACTTTCTAGACAGTCAATTTTATGAAGGGGTTTGTGAAGGATGCATTCTTGGCAAGCATCCTGAAGAGAAATTTGAAAAGGGGAAGGAAAGGAGAGCCTTCTCTTCCTTGGATCTTATTCACATTGATCTCATGGGTCCACTTCCACTTCCCTCCATTAGAAAAGCAAGGTATGTTCTAACATTTATTGATGATTACTCACACTATACTTGGGTTTATTTTCTCAGAAAAAAGTCTAAAATTTTTTAGCATCTCAAAGAATTCAAAGCTCTAGTTGAGACACAAACTGGGAATAAAATAAAAACCCTCCGTACAGAAAATGGGGGGGAGTATATCAACAAAGATGTTTAGAATCTTTATTTTGAAGATGGCATCTAGTTGCAGCACACAGTTCCATACACTCCACAACAGAATGGAGTTGTTGAAAGGAAGAATAGGTCTCTCAAGGAGATGACCAGTTGCATGTTGCATGCAAGATCACTTCCTCGCAAGTTTTGGGATGAGACACTAAACTCTGCTACTTACATACAGAACATAGAAACTCACAGATCTGTTGAGGATGAGACACCTTTTGAGGCTTGGACAGGTGACAAACCATATGTCACACTTCTACATCTTTGGATCTAGAGCATGGGCCCATATTCCTTCTAGAAAGAGGAAAGCCTTATATCCATAGAGCACACCTTGCATCTTTGTGGGATATCCATATGATGTGAAGGGGTACATATTGATTGATCCCTCTACAAACCGACTAATTATTGAGTGCATTGTCCATTTTGAGGAGAGTCCTTTGCATGCACCTCCAGTGCAACATACAGAGAATCTTGTGCTTCCATTAGTTCCAGACATCAGAGATGATGATTACACACACTTAGATGATACATATTTAGACACAAAATCATAGGATTTTATACATGTAGATGAGTAGGTAGTACAACCAAATGAGGATCCAATGTCAAAGCTTCAGCAAATGCCCAAGTGGGCACATTCCACACTTTAGGCATCAGGTAACCTTGCAGGTGATCCATTGGATTCGAGGAGGACTCGATCTCATCATGTGGATCCTTCTCATGTACTTTCATCTTCTAAACCAATGATGCCCATGCATTGCTATATGGTTCAATCTTCTGATCCACATACCTACAATGAGGTTCTTCGAAATCCACTATGGGAAGCATCCATGCAGGAGGAGCATGACTCTCTCCTAGAGAATCAGACTTGGGATCCGGTTCCACTTCAACCAGGGAGGAAACTTGTCAGATGCAAATGGGTCTATAGGACAAAGAGAGCATCACATGGTCAGGTGAGTAGGTACAAGGCCAGATTAGTTACAAAAGGACTTCAACAGATTCATG
>JASDQU010241197.1:16173-52035 GCA_032191745.1 Picea mariana
TGAGGACTACTAAATCTGTGATGATTTTAGTACTCTATGTTGATGATCTTTTGATCACTGGTATCTTTGCTTCAGCCATTGCTTTGGTCAACTATATTTTGCATGATAATTTCTCTATGACATACATAGGTCCACTACAATTATTTATTGGTCTTGAGATTAGTTAGGAAGCTTATGGCATCAAAATTTCTTAGGCTAAGTATGTCAGGGATGTTCTGGATAGATTCAACATGATAGACTGTAAGTCTGCACCTACACCCTTCTTATTTGGGATCAAACTTGAGGATGGTGGGGATTGTTTTCCCTCGACCAAGTTTTGGAGAACCTTGGTCATGTTTGACCATTTTTGGGACTTCGACAGGCTAGTCGAAGATGGAGTGCCCAGGCAAAGCGAAGATCTTGGGATCTTGCCCCCTTTTGCGGACTTTTTGGTTTTAGGGTTTATGTAACGGGTATGGGATGTCATCCCATGGGTTTACCCATGCTTAGATATCTTTTGTAATGTATAAATAACGATCTAATAAATGTAATATATGGTAGTAGTAGTAGTAGTAGTGGATGTGTGTGGCTTAGTGCAAGTATTTTTAATCGGATTTGTGCATACTGTATGTTGAGACTTGTAGAGCTAACTGAAAGTGATTTGTAGTGCTTTGTGCACATACTATGTAAAGGCTATGTGCTTGGACCGAACTCGAGGAAGGAGGATCTGGCGAGGTGCGCGTAGATCTCCTGTCCTATGTGGAGTTGTCTTTGTGCCTCTTTGCATGAAAGAAGGTTGGAAGAATCTAATAAAGAAGAAGAAGAAGAGTTGGTGGATGTATCCCCACGCTGGGGTGAACCACGCATATCCTGTGTTGTGGTTTCTTTGTGCAATGTGGTTGATATGTTACTGATGTTATATATGCTTAGTGTTGTAATATTTATGCATCTGATGTAGTAGCTTAGTGCCTTATATGTGAATGAATACTAGATCTACTTTGATGTTATGTGCTGACTAGTTAGATATAATGAGATTTTGATGAATACTATGATGTTCTGTAATTAGATTTTTTACCTACGATGTCAATAAGGATCAAAGACTAATGAATGATAATTTCTAAGTGCTCTGTTAAAGTGATGTGATCACATATATTTGTCCTAGCTAGGTTGTAGACACTTGATTCAAACAACCCCCCCTACCTCTACCTCAGGTGAAACTTCATCTCCTTCACAGGTGTTTCTGAAAGGGCCGGTAGTTAGGATTTTGTTGGTGCGTTGTTGAAGCATTGAACCCAGAGTTTGCCCCTATGCCAACAAATGGTTCTGTTCTCGGGACCTCAAACTGTGATTGCTGGGAAATGAAGAAAAGAGAAAGATCTGTGCATAGATATATTGTTGTACTGCGCAACATTCTACTTGACTTGTGAAGATCTGTGCTAATAAGGGAGCCAAATCTAAAGAAAAGAGGTAATATTTTAAAGCTTTGTGCTTTGATAAAGGTAAGATAAGTGGAAATTTTTGTTTCAAAAGAATGGATCTAGGTATGTTTGATATATTTCACACTAGTCTGAAAACTAGGGAACCACTAGAAGAAAGAAGATTTGATATGAATAGATCTGATAAAGTTAATGAAAGATATGTTATCCCTATGCAGAGAAAGAATTTTCGGAATAAGAATTGGATGAAAGATACTAGAAAAAAATAATTTCAAGTCCATCACTGTGATCCTAGTGTGGAGTACGGCAAGGTTTGGGGATCATTTAAGAGAAAAAAAGCATTAACTCTTTGTTACAATTGCAGAAGACCAGGACATCTTGCTAAGGAATGACCTAGTACAGGTCCTAGTTGTCTTTGTTGTAAATTTGTTGCTAATGAAGTTTTGGATTGTCCTAGAATGATTGCTAAAGTTGAAAGGATGAACATGAAACATGAAAACTATGAAAAAGGTCAAGAGACTAAGGATATGCTAGAACACTAGAAAGAATCAGAGGCTATATTAGTACAGATGAAAGAAACAATGAATGATCACAGAGACATCGGTTTACCAGAGATCTTAAAAGAGAAGCAGTGCATAAAAACAAGAATAGGAGACTTCGACATAGACTGTGTATTGGATGCAAAAACATAGGTGAACATTATGCCAGAAAGTACTTGGGAAATTTTGGGAAAACCTACTATGATTCCTGCATTGGGAGGAATAGAATTGATTAAAGGAAAGATGATAACCCTATGTGGAATACTTACTCATGTATCTATGAGTGCTCATGGAACATCGACAGAAGAATAATTTGAGGTCATTAAGTTTGTTGAGAACAACGCTCCTTTTGCATTTTTGTTAGGAAGGACTTGGATTGAGAGAGATCAAATCCTAAGAAAAGAAGAAGAGGAAGCTATAGAATAGAAAAAACAAGAACTAAGGGATTTCATGGCTAGGAGATTAACACACTTAATAGAAGAATAGGTGGACAAGTCGAAGCTATTGAGGGCCTGGCTGTCAAAGTTGACAGAACACAAGAAGGCTTAAAGAACTTATCCATGCAAAAGAGAAGAGAACCTACTCTAGAAATGGTAATAGAAGAAGTATTACCCTCGAACCTTATGAACGACCCTCAGGAGTGTGAAGTTACTATGCTAGGAAAAGATAAGAACAAGAATGGAAAGAGGAATCCAGAGACGTGGATCACAGGAAAGAAAGAAAGAAAGCTCAGTAAGAAGAAAGCAAAGCTACAAAAATTGCAAGAGGTTCCAGAGAGGACTTCACAGACAAAAGTCTTGCAGAACTTGAACCTCGCCTGAATAGCAGAATAACACAAACTGGAACTTCACCACGGTGAAGCAATATGACCGTTGGAGGCATCTTGACCGTTAGAACGACACTCAAGAATGGCTAGAAATGCAGTTATTGCCGAAAAGATCGCCATTGCACTGTTGGGACTGTGCCATAATAGGTTATTTGAAGCATTCCTGCCCGATAGAGGAATCTATTACGACGTTGTCTATTTAGTCTATCGCATGTCTCACTAGGGGCGCTTTTTAAAACTGAGATATTCAAGCCCATAGAGAATTGATTACTACCACTTTGTGCATTTGAGACCTCTCCAACTCCTTTGTTTACCTTGAACGTCCATTCACCTATCCGAGATATCTGATATAGAGCGTGCATGTCAGATGACCTTAGCACAACAGAGAAGTTTGTCGAGGAGACCCTAATAGACCTTATGGATGAAAAGGTCATGTCCACAGGAGCACAAGCCTCATCGATGAGAGGATTGCAAGCATCCTCATTGACTTCACATCGATCTGGGCCATCCCAAACTGTGACAGAGAAAAGAAGTAAGCACTGCGATGACCTGGAGAATGAGAAGCTCATCCCATTGGTCTTACCCGACTATATCCCACCTCTGGCAGGTGCAGTTAGTCGCGACAATGTCCCGAGATATTTCGACTATACAATGATCACTGGGTACCTCCCAAAGGGGATACACATAGTTGGGCCAAAGTTGGGACATATTCTGACACTCAAGATCAGTGATTTCAACTTAGGAGACCGCAAGAATTATGGAATGCTCGCACCACATAAGTACTGAACAAAGACAACGGGGAAGAAGCCAAAGATATTCCCCTAGTCATGGACCATGGACATCATGAGATCAACAATCCTTAATGTCATGAAGATATCGCACCTCGGTAGACATCGGGAGGTTAACGCATGCATTAAACTCCTCATGTCATGCTTTCATGGTGGGTACCTATGGTTGGATAGGCGCATCGCATTAGATATGGATTTGATCCACTGGATCATTGGATTGAGCATGGAGGGACCAGACCCTTAGGATGTTTACCTAGGGAAGGCTACAGATCGTGCCTTGTCGCAACAAATAAAGGACACCTATGGCGATGTGGAGAAAGGGAAGCAAGGCTACAAGGTAGCCTCCATCCAAAATGGCGCAGTGTGCCTAGCTTGTTAGTGGATAGCAGGCATGCTCGTCATGAAGAATAGACCAATGCAGGTCATAGGGTTCGTTGTCGACCTCTCAGGAAAGTGCGTGGAAGGAATGCAGATTAACTGGGCAAGCTACCTCATCAACTAGTTGGAGAAAGATTGTTGTGAAGCACATGACCAGGGCTATGAGTTCCACTTTCGATGGTTGTTGATTCTCGTTGCCTTTGCCACTTGGGAGATGTCGGAAGGAGAAACCTTCCCTGAATTTGAGCCCTCCAAACCACTGGCCGCGATGTTCACCACCTTGTGGTACTCGAGCGATATGGNATCGATTCAGTCCACTAGCGAAGTTCCACACAGAGAGGCACATCATTTACATCACTACACGCAAGGATGAAACCAAGGAGGAGATGCAATTGTACTATAAATTAATTGAGGAAGACATGGAGGAGATAACTAAGGAGTGGTCGGCTAATTTACTTATACCAGTCAAGCAGACATATCTCTCCAACCTCGATATCATCGGAAGTCCTATGGTCATTCAAGAATAATAAGATGGACCCAATAGTAGCAAGAAGAAAAAGAAGGAAGAGGTGCAGGAAATAAACAACACATCGAAGGAAACTGCATTGGAGTCACCTAGAAGAGGAGGAGATGAAGAAATAGACCAAAAAGAGGACAAAGGGGAAGAAGACAAGAAGGAACAGGGTGAAGTGACAAAGCCTAAAGATCCCCTCACAGAGGCCGAGACGTAAAAGAGAATAAAGGTTTCTCCAAATAAACCCTCAGCGCGGAAGAAGTCATGAGCCAATAAGCCTGAATTGCATACTGTAATTACGGTGGATGATATCGACCTCATCATCGTAGCTGTATCATATACTTTGGAGGACATTTTGCAGTGAAACGAGGCCAAATAGGAGACAATGTATGACAAGATCGAGGCAGAACTCAAAGGGGTACAATAAGCTCTCTATTCGAGCCGCGTAGTGTCTACTATGTCATTGTCATCAGGGGGTATAGAAGTAGGAGATGAGCCTAATAAACTATGTAGATTATCATATGCAACAGAGGCTCACCTTCATTGAGTAAAAGAGGAAAAATAACAAGCCACATGGGCATTGAAGCAAGAAAAGGAGGAATCCCTAGAGCAAAGTTAGGTTGAGAAGAAAGAAAAAGATGACCTCTGAGCGAATTTTTAAGAGAACAGAGAGTAGATCCAGAGAGAGAAAGATGAGTTGCTCGCAAAGAAGATTGGAGTTAGAGAATCATTCACTCGAGCACTTCGCTCCATGCTAGGATTGGCACATATGGAAGAAGAGACAGTTTAGAGACAAGTGGGGAAGTTCGCTGAAGCCATTCATCAGCTTCAAGTAAGAGTAGCAAAACTAGAATTGCAAGTAGTTTTGAGCACTCCACAGGAAGTGTGAGATCAGAAGGAAGAAATTGCCCGGAGTGCAGTTAAAAGAATCAAGGAATTGATGTTAGAATGCAATAAACTCAGTAACTGAAGTGCACAGATCTATGAGTGCCTTGCAGAGGACCCAAAACTAAGAACATTAAAAGCACAACTTCAGGAGGCAAAGCAATAAGCATCGACAGTGAAAGCACAGCTGAAACTGCTTTCAATGGTTGAGAAGATGAAAAGGTCACAGGAACAACGCGCAGTTTAGTAGTGGGTCCATGCCATCTAGAGTAGAGTCATGGAAGTGACCCAGAGGCTCCAGCTGGTACAGGACAAAACCTGCATACGTTTTGAGGAGATTGAGGGACAAGGTGCACAACTGGAACAGGTGGTCACCATAGTGGAACAACGCTTGGAAGGACCTGTCACCGAGACAATCATTCAAGAGTTCGTCGAGAAGGAGGCTCTACCAAAGCAACAAGTCAAGGAAGCTCAAGCCAAGCTCAAGGCCTTCGAAGCAGAATTTCTCAGATAATAGTGACTCAAGATGAGTCACAGGTGAGTGTTGGGGGCTTGTTGGCCCTCGACCAAGTTTTGGAGAACCTTGGTCGTGTTTGACCATTTTTGTGACTTTGATAGGCTGGTCGAAGAAGGAGCACCTAGGAGAAGTAGAGATCGCGTGATCTCACCCCCTTTTGTGTATTTTTGGTTTTAGGGTTTATGTAACGGGTATGGGATGTCAGCCCATGGTTTTACCCATGCTTAGGCCTCTTTTGTAATGTATAAATAGGGAGATAAGCAATTTAAGATATGGTAGTAGTAATAATAGTAGTGTATGTGTGTGGCTTAGTGCAAGTATTTGTAATCGAATTTGTGCATACTGTATGTTGAGACTTGCAGAGCTAAGTGCAAGTGATTCGTAGTGCTTTGTGCACAGACTGTGTAAAGGCTCTATGCTTGGACTGAACTTGGGGAAGGAGGATTTAGTGAGATGGATGCAAATCTCCTATCCTATGCGGAGTTGTATTTGTGGCTCTGTGAATGTAATAAGGTTGGAAGAAGCTAATAAAGAAGAAGAAGAAGAGTTGGTGGACGTAGCCCCATGCTGGGGTGAACCACGTATATCTTGTGTTGTGGTTTCTTTGTGCGATGTGGTGGATATGTTACTGATGTGATCTATGCTTAGTGATGTAATATTTATGCATCTGATGTAGTATCTTAGTGACTTATATCTGAATGAATACTAGATCTACTTTGATGCTATGTGCTGACTGGTTAGATATATTGAGATTTTGATGAATACTGTGTTGTTCTATAATTAGGGTTTTTACCTGCGATGTGAATAAGGTTCAAAGACTATTGAGTGTTAATTGCTAAGTGCTATGTTAAAGTGATGTCATCACATATCTGTGTCCCATCTAGGTTGTAGACACTTGATTCATACAAACCCCCTACCTATACCTCGGGTGAGACTTCATCTTCTTCGCAGGTGTTGTCGAAAGGGCTGGTAGTTAGGGTTTTGTTGGTGCATTGCCGAAACGTTGAACCTTGGGTTTGTCCCTGTGCCAACAGGGATACACCATTAGTGGACAACACTTTGTATTGACAATTGGTGGGGCATCTTCTTTATCTCACCCACACCCTTCCAGATATCTCATATGCGGTAGGAGCAGTTTCTAGATACATGCAAGAACCCCATGATCTACACTAGAAGGCTTCCAAGTGCATCCTCATATATGTTTATGTCACCATGAGTTATGGGATTCACTATGCAATTGTTTGTGCATTAGATCTCATAGGATTCACAGATTCAGATTGGTTTGGTGATAGCACAAATCACAAGTCCACGTGTGGGTACACTCTCAGTTTTGGGTCATGCCCAATGTTTTGGTCAAGTAAGAAGCAATCAACCATTGTTTTTTCTTCTGCAGAGGTCAAGTACATAGGATTAGTCAATTTTTTCATTCAAACACTTTGGCTTCAGCACTTCCTTACCGATATTGGTTTCCAGTTTCATTGTCCTACTATCATATGGTGTGACAATCATAGTCCATTGAAATTTTAAACAGATACAATACAACGAAAACGAACCAAACACATTGAGGTCCACATGCATTTCATCAGAGATTTAGTACATGAGAGGATCATTGATCTACAGTTTTTTCCTTCCTCTGAGTAGAAGTTTCAGACTTTGTGGGATCATCTTACAGTGAAGAACATAGTTGCCTAGTAGCTGCCTTTTTTTCTTTTGATGCATTGTCTTTTGAGGGGGGGTTTTGTTCCCACGTGGTTTTCCCTCTTTCCTCATTTTTATTCAATGTTCATTAGTTGCATTGTACATGAGTACCTAATATGGCCTAGTAGTCAGGACTCACTTTTTACTCCATGGTGATGTTAAGGGGGGGTGTTGGAGAAATTTATATTTTTGGCACACTAGTTCAGTGGGATTTAATTGACTAGTTTTATTTTAGAATTTCTTATTTTATACCATCACTATTATGCATGCATTCCTAATTATATGATGTCATTTCCTATATGAGTGAAGATCACTCACTCATTGATTAGATCATAATTTACGTTGATTCTAATTCTTCATATTGTATCTCTCTTCCTTTTCTTGATAATCTTTGTTCGTGTATTCTTTAGATAGGTCTCCTATGCAGGTTTCCATGAAACACTGACACAATGCACAATTTTTATTAATGAGAGAATGTACAAAAACTATAAAATTACTGACTGAATGACTCACTAGAATGGTGGCAACTTATCTTTGAGATGAGATGTGATGTCTATGCTCATTCCCAAGAATATGATGATGTTTACAATGATGCTCTAGAGGCATTTTTAACATAAATAAAATCCAAAACCCTAACCCCAAAAGATGAAATGTCAAAAGGTTTGCAGGCCCCGATGGGGGTATTTGGTATGTCAACTTCCCAAGAGTGTAACTTTTGCATACGATCTTCATTTGGGGCATTCTATACCTTTATGAAAATTTCTATTCGAGGAGTACATTTTTTTTCATTCTAGACCAGGGCTTCGACTATCGTCTAGGTGTCATCGTGCCCAAAAAATATCATTTAGGGCCTCAAAATGCCCCTAGAAGTTCATGACCCGAAAAGTTTTAGAAAAACTACCAAGTTGGAAACCAATGTTTTGAGACAGTGGAATAGGTGGGTGTCCATCGATTTCCATCTAGATCACTTTTGGTGCTTGTCATCACTCCATGTATACTCTTTGCATCAAGGACAGTCTTAACTGCCTAGATAGTGCATCTTATGACTACCCCACGACTTCATATGTTGTTGGAAATAATCATTCGAGGATATTTCTTGGTGATTCCTTTCTTTATTTCGATGGGAATATTCCTAGATTCTGGTGCAACTGAAAAAAATCAGACCGACACACACTTGGTAGTATTTAAACTTGGCGCACTACTGACAAAACTCATTCTGATGCACATTTGATGACATTCCTTATGCATTTCCTTAGGTGTGCGAAAAACTATGGAATGACCGTGCACAAATTCATTTTTGTTCACATGAAAAACTGAACCCAAAACTTTAGGCAACAACATAACCTTTTGTTGGGTTTCCTCCTTCATTCTATGCTTGCATGTTTACCATCCTTCTTAACGTTGGGGAGTTTTAGACCCAGGGTTCATCTAGAGTTGTCCAACAAAAACCCCAAAGCACCAACATATAAATCCTCGGCCAAGACCAAGGGAGGTCTCACCCTATATGCAGAGAGGATCATGGGGATGATAAGGTATTGTGACAGGGATGAAGGATTAAATATACGAAGCATTACTACAATTGGAATCCATGTAACTTAGGTCTGACAACCTATTTAGGACTAAGAATTTAAACTATACACACACATATCCAACTCATTCATAATAGACACATATTATATCAAATATTCCATATCTTTATTATTGAAAGTACCCCTTCATATCATAGATATACAATGTGTTGAACAACTTCCTATCATAGTCACAAAACTTTATATCATTACTATATAAAACAATGTAGATACAACATAATGCACCATGTGCCTTGCACTAGAACTCAAACATATCAAATACACATGAATATATTTAAAACATCACAAGATTACAACAAGCTCAGAGTGAGATCGACACTGGAAGCTAAGCTAAATAAAAAACTCTCAGACTAGTCAAATAGAAATCAATTGACTAACCAACCAACTAACTATCATTCTAAGATTATAGATCCTTTTAATATCTTCTGCTTCTAGGGAGAATTGTCTCTTTATACTCTTCTCCACTCGCTTTTATGATCCAATTTCCTCACACACTTTCTATTCCTGCCATAACTCCATGTAGACTCTATACATTAGGGGAAATATTAACTTCCTCGCTAGCTCATCTTGTGGTTGCACCAAAACTTTGTATGTTGCTGGCAATAATCATTCGGGGATATTTCTCAGTGATTCCTTTCTTGATTCTGACAAGAATCTTCTTGGATTTCAGTGCAACAAAGAAAACTCATAGAAACACACACTTTGTACTGTTTACACTTGGTACGCTATAGACAAAACCAAGTCTGATGTGCAGTTTATGGAATTCCTTACACATTTCATTAGGTGTGTGCAAAACTATGGAATGGGCGCATACAACTTCATTTGTGCATGTGTGAAAAAATAAACCCAAAACTTTGGGTGCCAACAATGAATTTACGTGAAAGTGGATTAGACGTGATGCTATGTAAAAGTGGAGTAAACATTGAAGTGGATTAGAAATGAAGTTACATAAAAGTGGAGTAAACATGAAAGTCGATTAAAAAGGGTAAAAGTGAAAGTGGAGTAAAAATGCACATGATTTTAAAAGCCATGGTGGTATTTTTCAACATACCATGGGTAAAATACCACCATGGGTTTTAAAACAATGTGAAAATACCATGAGCACTTTTACTCCACTTTCACTTTTACCTTTTTCAATCTACTTTCATGTTTACTCTACTTTTATGTAACTTCATTTCTAATCCACTTTCGTGTTTACCCCACTTTTACATAACTTCTCTTTTGATCCAATTTCACGTAACTTAAATTCTAATCCACTTCTTATTTTGTATTTATTAAAGTCACATTTCCTTTGAATATTTATATGTGAATAATTACTTACCTTTTACATCAATGACAATAATTTATTCAACAATCTCCCCCTTTGTCATTTATGAAAACCCTGTACTCAAAAACACATAATCCTCAAGAAAAATAAATAATTCTTCATGTCTGCATCTCTTCCCCTACCTGTAACTCTCCTTCCCTTGTCTACACCTCTCCTCTTATCTGCAATTCTCCCCCTTTGACATCAATGGAAAAGGTATGCTCCCCTTGAGTTGTGTTTATTTACCAATGAGATGAGAGGGATATCACTCCTAACTTCTGTCCGAGATATGCAAAAGTTTCTTTGGGAAGGGGTTTCGAACTTGTTCCTTAGTAGCAATATATTCCATATTGACACTTTCTTCGGATACCTATTCTCTTAGGAAGTTATACTTGATGGAAATATTCTTCGTTTTGTGTTGTCGTAGATGATTGAGATTCGTTTATCATATTCTACCTTGATATCATGAAGTGTTTGCTTCATCTAGAGAACTTGTGTGAAACATGCTACTGCTACAATATATTCGATTTTTTTTGTGGATAGAGATACTGAAGAATTTTTCTTGCTCAACCAAGACACTAGACTATTTCCTAGAAAGAATGTTTCTTCACTTGTACTTTTTCGATCATCAACATTGCCTACCCAATATACATTTGTATATCTTGTTAGAGTAAAATATTCACCTCTTTAGTACCATAATATGATTCCAAGGTTCCCTTTAGATATTTGAATATCCTCTTTATTGCTTTCACATGAGTTTATTTTGGTGCACCTTGAAATCGTGCAACCAATCCTACTGCTTGCATAATTTCTGGCCTTGATGTCGTCACATATGGTAGGCTTCCAATCATTGGCCTATACAATGCTTGATTTGCTTCTGGTAATTCATCATTTTTTCTCAATTTATAACCTATGACCATGGGTGTGCTGACTGGTGCACAATCTTCCATTATGAGTTTCTTCAATTTTATATTAAGAAAAATTACATAGCACATAGGTTCCCCCTTTAATTTTTTCTAACTCCAAAAATTGCTCAAACATGATACATCAAAACTCCTGAAGAAGTATGGGTATTGTCACCAACAACACAATATAATTAGTCTCTATCCATCTAGATAGTCTTTGTAGCCAACATAAGAAAGAGTGAAACTATTACAATAGTTGAACATGGTTCAGTCGGTCCAAGTCGATTCAACAAGAAACAATCGAGTTAAAAACAAGACATTAGTTTGGTTCACATATCAACAACTTCAAGTATTCCCCCTCTAACGGATCAATAAGTAGCAATAAAAGTTCATGTCGAAAATTCCATTTGATGGACAACCCATTCAAAATTTAGTCGACGAATACTCAGTCAAAACTCCAATAAACTATCATGTCAGGTCGATCCTCAGTCGACCACCTCCAAGGAAATCATCAGTAAGTAAGAGTAATATTTCACGATTGTGAAACTAATGATACACAACACTATGAAGTCCTCAAAGATCTAGTCAAATGATTCCAAAACCATCCATCAATCCAACCACAATCTATCCTAGTAGTCGACACTGGTCAAGAATTCTGACTTCCACGTCTCTTCTGCAAAGGTACGAAAGAATGATTGTCATTCCTGTGATTTTTATGGTGAGGATGATTATAGGGCATAACTTTTTGTGTTGGTTGATCAGAGGAAGCAGCCTTAGGGTTAAGTTCACTTACAGGAATAAATCAACTCGACATATCAGTGACAATTTAATATTTAACAACATGCTCAAATTATGGCTGTGAGGAACATGCATCTCATAAATCTATTTAGCACAATCAATAGTAGGTTTATCTTCTGGAAACCTAGTTTGAACTCCTCTCACAACAAATAAAACTTCCTCGGTTGTGGCAAGGCTAGGTGTAGGTAGGGAGGAAACAACAACATCATATCCAAGACTAGTCTTAATGAATGGAGACCTTTGACAATTGATTATATCATATAAGGCTTCAACGCTCTTTTGAAACTTCGACTCAATAGTTGTTTTCTTCAGTTCCTTTCTTAATGAAGCAATTTCAGATTCTATCTCTTCACAATCTTCTTCATTTTTCTTCAGTTGGATTCTCCCCACTTCTTCTATCCTTCTTGCCTATTATAATTGAACTTTTAGACTTATGATAATCTTTTCTATTTCTTCAAGGCTTTGTGACATTTTGGCTTTTGAATCATGATAATGTTCTTCATATTTCTGTAGCTTCTCTTTTTGTTTCAAATTCCTTTTTCTCAAATTTTTTATTTCACTTAAGGCACACATGAGTTCTTATTCGAGATCCACTTATCCATCTGTTTAACCATTTTATGCTTCTTCTGAATCCATCATTTCTTTCTCTTCATCAATCTCTTTTTCGATTTCCATAAAGAGAGTTTCTTCTCTATCACTACTAGGATTTCTTTCACTTCTTTCTTTAAATGAGTCATTGACCCCTTTTGAGTAGAGGCTCTTCTTCTGCTTATAATATTTCTTCTTCTTTTCATGCTTGTCTTGTTTGTGGCTATTCTTTTGTTGATGAGTTTTTGTCTTTAAGTTATAGTCTTATTCATTATCAATACTTTTATTTTTCGCATATGGACACTTAGCAACAAAATGTCCTACTTTTCAAAAGTTAAATCTTTTAAAGGGAGACTTACCTTTGTATTTTCCAGATCCCTTTTTGAGTTTTCTCAAAAAAAATTCTTCCTCTATGTCTAATTCACAGTTGGAACAATCACTTGATTTTTGTTATTTGTTATTCATCTTCTTTGAGGATTTGAAATTTTCTTCTTTATTTGATGGTTTTTCCTTTTTAGTCCTCATTTCATATACAGTGAGGATCACATGCAATTCTTCCATTGCTAATTTATCCATATCCTTTATTTCCTCAATGGCAGAAATTTTGGCATCAAATATTAAGGGGAGTGACCTCAACACCTTTTGCATAATCATTGGTTCTGCAATTATATCACCAAGTCCTCTAATGGTGTTGACAATTTCATCCACATGGAGGAGATAGGCTGCAACATTTTCTTCATCTTTCATATTCAAATTTTTGAACTGTCTTCTATGTGTTTGGAACTTAGCTTTCTTGACCTTATCATCACCTCCATGTATTTTTTGAAGTTTGTGCCACATTTATTTAGTTGATTTTCAATGCATTACTTTGAAAAACTTTGATTATGAAAGTCTTCACAAGATGTCGTTCATGGCTTTTGCATCATTTTCACTAGCCTTTTTCTCGACTATATCTGTTGGTGGAGTTGTTGGGGATTTATAACTAGTCACAAACGATTGCAAAATATCAAAACCAAGGGCCATTATATATGTTTTCATCCTTATACTCCAAAAGGCATAGTTTGTTTTGTCAAACAATAGAGCCCTGCTTGTAGAGAAACCTTCCTCATTGGCCATGTGTGCTCTTGAGATCTACCTTTCAGTGGTTAGACTATTTTTGAAGGAACCGACTCTGATACCAATTGTTTAGAACACACTTATACTTTGAGGGGGGAATAAATTAAAATATAAAAAGGGAAAAATTAATTAATTATTTAATAAAAGTCGTGTCTTTTTATTTTATGTTGAAAAAAAAAAAAATTTAAAAGGGGAAATTATTATTTATTCAATAAAAGTCGTGTATTTTCAAATAAAAATGAATTTTCGTGTAAAACTAATGGTAAAGTAGAGAAGGAGAAGAGGATTGTGAGAAATAAAGTATGTGGGTAAAAATATAATATTCTTATGCATATTAATTGGTGAGTGATGATTGAATATCATTCAAGGTGCGATGATTAAATATTAGTGAAGATCAAATCTGGTATTCTAGCAAGAAAAAATTGTAAAGGCATATTTGAGGCAGAGGTAGAAGAAGAAGCAAGAAGATCTGGTGAAGGTAGAGCAAAAGAAGAAGTAACGAGCACAAAGTATATATGGAGAAATCATAAGTAATGAGTTCAGAGAATATTTTGTGAAGACAAAAGAATCAAGAAGACCAGTGAAGGAATTCCATATGAATAACTTTTAAACTTGTGAGTAGGTTGGTTCCTACATAAAAAATAATTGTGGGGATTTGTGTCTCCAGTAGGTTGGTACCTACAAACATCAGATAGGATTGGTGTCTCCAGTAGGTCGGTGCCTACAAACAACTATGGGGATTGGTGTCTCTATTAGGTTGGTTCCTACAAAGATTTGTAATCGTACATTGGTGCCTACAAATTTATAAAAATATTTTTTTGTGGTTTTCTCCCGAAATTGTTTCCATGTTAAATGTTGTGTTTTCTACTTGTTACATTTTTCTGATTACTTCATTATGGTTTATGAATGTCAAAAATAAAAAGATAGCCTTATATTGATCCATCCACCCCCTCTCAGTATAAGTGTGTGTTGAACACCTATAAGTGGCCTGGAAATACCAAGTGATGGGTTTCTATTTGGTTAGAGTTTCAATCCTAGGTATTTTCCTTCCACTAGTTCTTTTAGCAGTGATGGGGGTATAAATTTCTCTGGAGGAAGAAACATCCTTTGGGGGAATTATATTAGGGGATCGATTACTCCATACCCCATGAACACTCCTTTTGAACTTCGTATTGGTTATATTCCAAGAATGTTTTTTGTGAATACCATCCAAGGGATCATTTCCCAAGGGGAATATTTCATTTTTCCTTCCTTTGCAAATGTTGGTGCCACTTTGATGGCCATATTGAATATTATTGGATTAATTATGTGGCTAATGATTTATTTTATGTCCATTTTCAATGTTCCAAATGATCTTGAAACTTTTTTACCAATGAAATATAGTCCTCCTCTTTCTCCTAGTAACCAAAAGTGTAAAAGGAATAGAAAGAGGAAGAAGAAGAAGAAGAAGATAATTCAAAGGGACAAGTCACCTGTCATTGCAAGTCATGTCGAATATAAGTCACCATACATTTCAAGTCATGTTGGCGACAAGTCACCACTCATTTCAATTCATACTGGAAATAAGAAATTATCCAATGCAAGTCATTTTGGCAGCAAACAACTAGCTAACACAAGTCATGATAGAGGAATTGATATTCCTAATAAATCTAGATGATAAAGACACAATCCCAAGTTCCCTTGTATATTTTACAAGTGATATCTCCTTACTCATATATGCCATATTATTGTAGATGTAAAAAGTGTGTGGTCCCTATATGAAATATCTTCCACTCCTAAGCCACCTTTGATTTCTTGGAAACTTATTCAACCATTGGTTGATGAAGTAGTAGTCGATCCAATGTAGTATTTGATTAATCCCACTCTTCTAGAAGAGAGTGACATGTCTATCAACCATGTTTTCATTACTACCATTTCAGAACCTTTTAAACAAGAAAGAATCCCACTCACCTCAAGCATGCTGCCTCCAATCTCTAGGAGTGTTTCCTTTGATTAGAATAGTCTCATTGATCTTCTCCATCCTTATTCTACATACTTCCAAATAAGGGTTGAATTTTATTCTTATAACATGCACTATTGTATAGTAGATGAAGAATCCTCCTGAAGAATTTTATCCTCCTTGGCTTGGAAATCTATGGGTTCTCCCAATATTGTGTTAGCTTCCAGTCATTTGTTGTATTTTAGCACAATACCTAGTGAATCTTTGGGGATTCTTTCTTAGCTTCCTATCACATTATGTGGGAAGAATTTCCTAGTCAATGTGATAGTGGTGAATGGTCCATTAGACTTTAATAAGCTTATTGGGCATGTTCTTAGTGAAAAGAGAACTAAATTATGCATATATGTTAATTTTGATTAATCAAGTTTCAAAATTACATGTAAAACTTTTGGTGAAAAAGTGAATCCAACAGTGCTAGAGGCCACTGACAAGTTAGTTGTAAAAGACAATGATGATGTCATGATTAGTGACATAAAAATTGAAGAATTCAATGATTTTAGTGGTGGATACCACCAACATTATCATGAAGCAACTGAGGAGAAACCAATGTGGATAAATAAAATAGTAGATGGTTTAGGTTTGAAACTTGATGACAATCCAAAATTGAATCTTCGTGGAAGATCTAGACAAGCTAGAATCACAAAGAAAAGGAATGTATCTAATTTTGATGCTTTGATGATTATCTTGCTTGATTTTGAACCTAATACATTTGTTGAGACTTGATGTTATAGATAATGGGTCATGAATGCAAGAGGAATATGAAATTATCATGAAAAATGATGTGTGATATTTAGTTCCACTCCCTAAAGGAACGACAATTATAGGTAGTAGATGAATATTCAAGCCCAATCATAATGTTCATGGATCCATTGAAAAGCATAAGGCAATGATTTTTTGCAAAGTTTTTTAGTCAAAATCCTAACATTGACTATGACGATACCTTTGCAAATGTTTCTTGATATACTATTGTTAGATGTATACTTTCCTTGGATACTAGTTTTTGTTGGAGTCTTCACTAGATGGATGTGAAAATGACATTCGTAAATGGTGTTCTATAGGAAGAAGTATACATATGACACTTGCAGAGGTTTGAACTTGTCTATAAAGAGGATCTTGTGTGAAAGATTAAGAATGCCCTATATGGTATTAAGTAGACTCCTCATGCATGGTATACTCAAATTTATTAGTGGTTCCATGAAAAATGTGTAAATAAGTCATATGTGTGATTATTCTTTTGTATATAGATGATCTCATTATGACAGGAAATGATGAAGAATTGATTCATTGGTTAAAGAATGAATTATGTTAGGAATTTGAAATGAAGGATTTCGGTTGTCTTCCCTATTATCTTGGTATAGAGATGTGGTAGGAAAAATATTAGCTCATTTTGAATCAAGGCAAGTATGGTGTGGGTATTTTGAAGAAGTTTCAAATGGAAGGTTGCAAACCTATTTCTATGCCCATGGATCTTTGTGGTAAATTGAGAGTCGATGACCCAAGTAAAGATCCAAAACATACATTGTATCATAAATTGATTGGTAGCCTTCTTTAGTTTTGTGATATTCATCTTGACTTATCCTATGTAATAAATGTGTTAATTCATTTTATGGTCAAGCCAAATAAGGTTCATTCATAGGCTGGTAAGAGAATTCTTCATTATCTGAGTGGTACTATTTCCTACCATCTTGGTTATGAAAGAGGAAAATATTTTTATTTTCATGTGTGTGTGTAGATGTTGATTGGCTAGGTGATGTGAAATCTAGAAATTCTACAATGGGTTATCGTTTCTCGGTAGGTTGTTTTATGGTTATGGTTGGAAGGTATAGTCCATGCTTGATCAATACATCATCCAAAATCTTCCCTAATTACTTTATCGATCATTTGGATACATTCCTCTTCGCCCGATACACAACACTAGGAATATAATTCACTTAGTGCTCTCTTATGTTGACAAAGAAGTTACATTTCAAACATCATTTATACAAGGGTATATCATTAATCACTTGCCTGGCGCTATAGTCATTCCATATCCAACCACATCATGAACTCACACATGGTTATATCTCTATTTCCATTCATTATTATAGTAGGAATATATCTCCTGACTTGACTTGGTTATGATCTCATAACCAAAATAACATGTCATATAATTAAATTTGATACAATTTTGTTCAAGCACAACATAATATGTGTACACTCAAGGCCCTCTTCCTTTACATCAATTAAAATGTTGAAAACTTAGATGAGGGAATTCTTACCTCAATTCCCTTCAACATTTATGAATTATAAGAAACCAAATGCATACCTTCATTGATCTCTTTACATTACTTGATGCTCCCTGATCTGTTGATATTTTGTAGAAGCTCGCAGCATACTTCACCAACCTTTGGTCAACATTTTACCATCTTCAATTATATTCATATGGAGGGATATCATAAGCAGTGACATCATCATCACTTTCAGCCATGATATAAAATTTTCTTGAATACATAATCGGTCATTAGTCATAGTCAATATCATAGCATCATTATTTCATATATAACAACCAACTACTCTTAGTATACAAGCATGCTACAAGAATGTTTAGGAATGTCCCCATGCACAAATGCACATCAATATGTGTTAATCAGTCAATCTAATCATTCCTACTTCATGCGCATGCACTCTATATTTATTTTATGCATCATGAATAACTTCAATCATGAACACTAGTGCATATTTATTTCATCATTATTTACCTATTTTATATTTTACATGGATGTCCTTGAATTCCTCTAGATCCTCACTACCCCGTGATCTACCCTTATTCTCATCTGTGTACCACTGCTCTCCTGATCTAATCCTTTTCTATCCAAGTTCCACTTGTCCATTTTCACTTCCAACCAGTATACCCTTATTGGCCACTTCTAATGAATAAAATTGTCTATCATTCCCCTTGATTTAATTATACTTGAACCTTTCTTTCAATATGAAATCTGATAATATAAGTGGCTTCCTTGCTTTGAGTACTTTCGGATACAAGTAGCTAAGTCATAGCTACCAATTCATTTTTCTTGCATTACTATGCTTGCACATACAAATGAACCATCCAGTCCATGTGTCACACCTCAACTCATGTGATGCTTTCTTTTCTCTTGCACCAAACCTTTCCACCTTCACTAAATTCTACCATCAAAGCTATGGAGTCCTCCTTAACTTCATATGTGTGCAAATGACACTTTTCACATGTTGGATTCATGTTTCATGTGAGAAAATATATCGACTTTCCTTTGTGAACCATTCAGACTCTGCAGCAACTGAATACTAACATTTCTCTGCTCTTCTTGACTCCTTTGTCAACCTTTCATTACTTATTTTGTAACCTTGCACTTCCTTGTCCATTGGACCTTGGATTTGTAATTTAGAACAATCTTTATTCAATACATCTCATCATATTTTTTATAGGCCCTTTACATAACACTCTATCCTTGAATATTTCTCCTCTCATCAACAATACCATGATGTTAAAAATCACTCCCTTTATTGCCAATTGTTTGCACTTCCAAAAGTGTCTCTGCACCACCGCATAGGCACTATCATGAGCATATGAACTTTTTTTTTATCCATAAAACACCTTTGACATATATTTATATCATGTTGTCCTGTATATTACCTTTCCATCTTCTATACTCATTCCTTTTCTAGATTTATGAGATCAAAGTTATGGCTTGCATAAATTTTCATTTCTACTCAATTGTGTCCTTCAAGTCCAAGGGTCACCTTCCTTCTAATTCCTTGAGAAATTATTCCACTCATAACTAATTTCTAGGTCGATATATAGATTCTCCTATCTAATATATTCCAATGATTTCTTTCTTTCTCAATTATGAGTTTTGATCATAAAGTTATAATCAATTGAATATTTCCAATTTACTCTTTTTGTGCACCTTTCTCCCTAGTGAAAATATGCTCAAACACCATATTTTTCCACCTATAGGGGGAGATCTGGCAGGAACACGGAAAATTTTCTATGTGACATAGTTAATAATGATGACACGTAATTCACAACAACTCTCAGATTGTCAAATGAATGCTCTAGTCAAAATCTGCAACAATCTAGAAATGACAGCTTTGTCCTTTTTGCACTTTCTCCCAAATTAGAAATTGTATCCTTGTTTAAGCATCCTACATCAACTCCTTTTGAGTTTTTCCATAAACCCAAATGGGTATATTCATGCCTACATTTAGATATATCTGTCAAAATTTCATATTTATCAAGGCTTCAAGATGATAGTTATGGCCTATGGAAGTTTACATTGTTTCCTCATTTTTACCACTTACTACTATAGGTGTCTTCTCTTCCATCCTATATAATTTTAGGTACCTAGATTTCAAATCTAGCTCCATGGTTGTCTTCTATCATCCATGGTCTTTCCATAAACTACTCATGTGTCCCAAACTAACTTTGGAAGTAAATGGGTGCCAAAAATATACGTTGCACTATTTTAACTATAAATTTCTCATATGAGCCCTATTTTGTGCCTAGAATAGCTCATTGGAAATATATCACTGAGCTCTTTCATTTTAAGCAGTACAAACTCTATCAACCAAACATACACATAATTGTGTTGATTTTGACTACTTGAAAATGTTGTTTAGGCCCCTGAAATGCCTCTGCAAGTTGATGACCTTAAAAATCTGAATTTTTTTTATAGAAAATTTGACTAATTTACTATTACACCAATCTTTTAATCTGATCAATCAATCTCAAAATTGGGAGTAATGATAATATCGATCCTCTAAACTTGACCAATCTCATGGATGAATATATGTTGTTGATTTTCAACTCAAAAAAATCAGAAACGTCCACTCCCCAACATATGAGTTGCATTGGCAATTGGTGATTTACCTTGATAGTTGACTTGTAATACTTCACAGATTTTGTCGACACGATCATCATTGATCGACAATTTATCTTGGACAAGAGAAACACTTTATCGATTATTCCAACCCAACCATTGACGATCGATGATATTCCTTGATGAAGCAAACTTGTGAATGCATTTGGATGAACCTCGATCATCAGTGATCGGTGACTTACCTTGGCTGACGTGGGAACTAGGTTGACATGGAGCAACATGTGGATGATGGCATGGCATGACAAGTGGATGTTAATGTGGCATGACACATCATCCTTTTCTTTCCATTCATCAACACTCAACAATTTATTTTGGATGAACCAAGCACTTCGTCAATTTCACCGACCCGATCATTGATGATTGGTGATTTCTCTTGTTCAAATAAAACAATTTTCTGATTTTGCCAGCCTAACCACTAATGATTGACAATTTCTCTTAGCGAACTAAATTCTCTCTTCAATTTCTCTGAACTATGATACTTAGAAATTTTTCGACAATTTTTTTAGGATGAAATGAGCTTTCAATGTCCTAGTCAAAATGATATTGAATGTTGATCTGCTCCATTTTTCCAAACTCTGAAAACAAATCTGGGTTATTGATCTTCTCCATTTTTCCAACTTCAAAAATAGATTTCTACCTTTTATTTGCTCCGTTTTTCCAACTCTGAAAAAACTTATAATTTTTTGGTCAATCTAGGATGAATCTATGTCGTTGATCTCGAAATCAAATGCAATCATGGTAGTTGATCCATCAAACTTCCTCGACTTCTTTAGCCGCCATTAAAACATAAATTTAGACCTTCCAAGTCGAATTTAACTCTGCAACCTACAAATTGATGCCCATGATCACCTATAAGATGGTTCTTAGGAAAATTTTAACCTGAATTGTTCATAAATTTTTGAGGTCTCACTATGTTTTCACAATTTTCCCCAAAGTTTTCACAGGTGAAACTATGCAACAATGAATTTCTACCAAATTTGCGTTGGTCTTGGCTCATACAAGCTTGATGTTGAACCTTTAGCTCTAGTACGATATTGTAACATACCCATCCTCCATGCCGAGTCTCGCTACAACAAAAATTACTTAGCTTATTTTGATATCATTTAAAAATTGCATGCACACAACATGCCAAATAACTCATGCAACTAACATCATAATGAAAACCATGAATGCATGTAAACCCAACAAACATAAAAAATTCAAATTACATTTACACAATGAAATAATCATAATAAAAACAATAGAGAACTTATCTATTTTATCAACTAACAAACTGGCTATGTTCAAAGGACGTTCGTCCCATCCATATGTGTTGTTGTTCCAAATATCAACAATAAGAGACACCTGAGCCAAGGATATGAGTCCACAAGGAGATGTGTCCCTCTTGGCTATCCATTCTCCATTTTTCACTGCCCAAAAACCCATGTTCTACTCCAACACCAATTCCAATCCACTAGTTTTGTGTTCCACAACCTACACAACCCAAGGAATGTACCCCCTTCACTCCTCTCATTCCATCGATTTGGACCATTCATTTATAATGGCTTCCAATGCACTTGGTTGGTCAGGAATCTCTCAATTGGGGACTCTAGGAAATCCAAGCTGCTCTAGGAGCGTTTAGAACAGACATAATAAGGCTCTTGAACCATTTCCCCAATAGTAAAATGCACTAGAAGCTTATATCCTATTTTTAAAATAACATAGGACACAATTCCATCATAACATAGCCTAATAATGGTTGTTCTCAAGAACAACATAGCTACTGCTCTTCCCAACATTCAACTCCCCTTGGTTTCCCCAAAAAAAACATGTAAAAACTTATCTCTTTCCCTACTCAAACTTCCTTCTTCTCCCATGCTTTATTGAATCACACTCTTCCCAAGGATGATTTTACATTATCCCCATGCCCCCAATAACTATGGTATGTGACTTCTCACACCCATTTTTTTACACAAATTCAATGATTGAGTGTCTAACAAGTCAAAGGGAGGATTACGTAGTAATGGTACATTAACTTGGGATAATAACATGGTTTTCCCCTTGGATCCCCCTTTACTCCCTTCCCTTGTGGAATCATAGCCCCCAACGTTTTTGTCCCTCTCATATCCCACCCAACGATTATTATTTTTATTAATTATCTCGATGTACATCATATACAATTCTAGCCATGGCCACATTAACTCGATATGGGATTTTCACTCCAATCATATCGGTTCACTAGCCTAAATGACATTTATACAATTTCATTATAATTTGTGGGGTTTAAAACTGAAGATGTTATCCCATATTGGATTTCACTCGATACATGTTGTGTTCAATTGTGTGAATGGTCTATATATTTCACCTATTCTTTTATTTTTGTTTTTAGTTATTTTCATAAATGTGAACTGTAATGTCCCCAAGGCGGAACCCTGTTGTAAATCATGTCTATGAAGTATAAAGCTTGTTTATGAACTGTAATTCAAGTTTATAAGGCTAGTGAGCCAAGTTATATAAGCTAGTGGGCTTATGTGTTATTAGGCTAGGGAGCCTAAGTGTTGAATGCCAGGAGCCTGATTTTTGTACATGTAATTATGCACAGTATTAATACAAAACATCTCTGTGTGTGGACCAACCACAATGAATGAGTGATGGGGGACTAAGCTTCCACAAAACCTGGGTAAGGGATTGGGGGTTGGAAGGTTGGAAAGAAAGGCTAAGTGTGGAGCCTAGGGGCTTAAGCCCTTGGGAATAATATTTTAATATTATCCCAAAAGCCATGTGAAATCTATGTTTTGTCCTAAGTTCCTGGGGAAGGATGCATGCAGCTTCATGGGCGACATGTGTCAACCTAGGCGCATGCGATTTAACCCAGGAAATGAGCCGTGTTGGTGGTTCTCTTTCCATTTTCTGTCGACTGCTGCGTAGGAGTGGGGTGGGTATTCCTCCAACCATCACCTGAATCTGAGGTTCAATCTTCCAATTCATCCATCCTCTGTTTGTACACGTTTCGCCTCTGTGATTGAACCTCTATACACCTTACACATTTCTGAAACCAAAGCGGTGAGTTTGTTCCTTATTGCTCATTGGGAGAACCGAATGTCCTGTAATTGTTGAGTAGTGCATCCTATGTTGCTTTATGGAAAGCTCAACCCATCCTGTAATTGCTGCTCATCCACGGTATTAATGTGCTTACGCAATGTTTAACTGTAATTAAGAAATTGTATGTCATAAGAATGCATAATTTGTTACAGTAGTGTTTTTCCATGTAGTAATGTTGGCCTAACCATGGGGTTGATGGTTGAGAACGTTACAGTATGGTATCAGAGCCTAGTTTCAATGCTGAGCCTAGATGGGCCAGATAAGTGGTCTTTGGACCGAGGTTTTGAGAAGAAATTGTGTGTGGAGTACTAATTTCAGACCTTAGAATGTTTCTAAGTGTCAACGGACTACTTGACCATGTTACAAATCTCAGGAGGTGTAGCGGTATTATAAAACTGCAGCCGGTGTGGTATATGGCCACAGGGAGAGAGAGAACTCCACACCAGAAGTGTTGGAGCCATAGAGTCTGTTCGAGAGGAAAGGATAACCCTCACAACCATCAAATATGGAGAACATGCCCAAGGTTTAAAACCCTTTGGAGTTACACAGGAGTGTGGAAATCACGATATGTGAAATCTTGAATTCATCAGGACCGTCCATCGGAAAGGATGCGTGGAGATCGATTAGCCTTTCGTTGACTCGTGACTTGAAATGGTCTAAGCGTGAATTCGTGAGAATTCATGAAACGCAAATTCATGATTGGATCACAACTGTTGATCTAAAAGAGATCTGGACCATTAATTGTCCAGGAAGAAATCGACATTTCGGGAATAGGGAGGACAAAGGTGGAAAATCTTTCGACCTCACTACACACAAAATCCTGATAGATGAAATGCTGATGAGACTTGAGTCATCAAATCGTGGGGAATCAAGACCATTGGATCAAGTAGATGAAAGTTCATAAGGAGGGTACCAAGTCATTGGCCAGATGTCCTTGAGAAGAAGAGTTGGACGGTCATAATTCTCTGTGGAGAACTCGTGAAATCGCGAGGACCGTAAGATAGCTAGATATTGCAAGGTGGTTAGTGGATGGAGAAACTCACCACCCTAGGATCCAGAATAAACACGGGTCGTTGATCGTGGTTGGTTTGAACCATTGGATCATTTCGTGAATTCAGTGATCGTGAACTTGGAGCACAGGCCAAATTCTTGGTCACTCCAAGTCCTGAATCGCGAAAGAGATTAACAAGGGTAGAATCAGATGGTGGAGTGCTTCCAGGAAGAAGTGCCAAAATCCCGTGAGCCACCAGATCCAGCCAACTAGCAAAGAAGTTAGGGATGAAGAGATTTGACAAGTGTAATCTTAGGATAGATCTGGACCATCGGATCAGGGTAGGCTCATAGTTGTTGATCTCATACATGAATTCCCATATCAAAATTCAGGGATTGAAGTGACAAGAGATTTGGAGTCACTGCATCGTGAACTCCTGGTTCACGAAACTCCAAAAAGATCTGGACTGTTAGATCCAAATCATCGAGGATTGTTGGATCTCATACATGAATTCCCATATCGGAATTTGAGGATTGAAGTGACAAGAGATTTGGAGTCATTGCATCGTGAACTCCCGGTTCACGAAACTCCAAAATGATCTGGACCGTTGGATCCAAATCATTGAGGATCGTTGGATCTCATACAAGAACTCATGTATCAGAGTTTGGGGAATGGAGTGACCAGTGGTTTGGGTCGCTGCATTTCGAACTCCCGGTTACTAAAAACCCAAAACCCAAAGTTTTGAAGTCCCAAAATATTCGAAGACGGAATAACCGTAGCGGATTTTAACTGTTGGATGTTGGGTAAACGTGGACTGTCGACCCACCTGATTTACACGAATTAAGTAAATCAAAACTCTGGGAGATATATGTGCGTACCTTAAACTCTTCGAAGGTTGAAAGCCCGAGTGACACCTAGTAGTCTAGAATTTGGTCACGACCTTTGGTTATGAGGGTAGGGGCTAAGAAAGAGGGAGCTATCACCCGAAAATTACAGAGTTGGGTAGAACTTGAAAAATTTGTGAAGTCGAAGCGTTTTCTTAAATCAAAATGGTTTTGAATGTGTGGAATTTTCTAAGAATGACAACCTGACAAATCCCTGTTGTCTGCACGTGTGTTTGCATAAGCTTAGCAAGTGCTAGAACCGAATAGGGTTGTCGTTGAGAGCAAAGAATGGAAGAGGTGCAAATTGTCTCCAATTCAGAGAATGAAAGAGAAGGAAGGAATGTCAACTTGGGAGTCGAAGGATCAAACTCTAATGGACAAGGAAAAGAGATGGATAAGGAAGGACATATGATTAAAATCATTGAAAGATTGTAGAAAGATGCGCAGGCTCACCGAGATGATAGTTGAATGCTCATGAAAGTCAGAGATAAGCAAGGTGAATTCAATTTAAGGATGTTGAAGAGTCTAGAAAGAATAGAAAAGAAATTGGAAAATGAGAGTGAATCAAGAAAGATAGAGAGTCGCAGGACCCCTGAGAGGAAAAGAAGATCAAGGAGTGTCAACAGACATCATCATCGCTCCCAAAAACATTCCAGTAGGGAAGCACATAGTAGTTCAAGCTCATCTCCTACCATAAAGCATAGGAGATCTGGGATGGATGAATTGAAAGGGGAAATGAACAAGACCAAGCCTCCAACATTCAATGGAGAACATAAGAAGGAGGAAGATGTTGAAACTTGGTTTCTTGGTATGAGGAAATACTTTCAACTATAGAATTATTCCTCTCATGCAGAGGGCAGGATTGCCATGTATCAATTGAAGGGAAAGGCATCCATGTGGTGGGATCAACTTGTGTAGGTGCAACACATCAAGGAAAGGGACATCACATGGAAAGAATTCAAGAGGTATTTCGAGAGGAAATACTTAACTAAAAGATATTATGACAGAAATATGAAAGAGTTCTTTGAACTCAAGCTGGACAACCAGACCATTGATGAGTATGAACAAAAGTTTTTTGAATTATTGAAGTATGTTCTATTCATCAAAGAGGAGTCTATCAAGATTCAAAGGTACCTGAGTGGATTACCGCCTCCTATTGGGGATAAGATTCAGTATGATGACCCAAGGACTATGGAAGAAACGATAAGAAGACCAAAGTGCTTATTTGAACAACAAAGAGAAAAGCCTGCTTTTTGGAAGGCTTGGGATGACCAGAAAAAGTTCAAGAAAGAAGAGAGACAGAAGGGAAATAAACCACCCTTTTTCAGAAACAATCCTCAAGGATAGTCATCTCTTAGAGAGCCCAGGAAGGTTGAAGTGGGTGGGAAAATGTCAAGGCTTACACCTATGGAATGTTGGGGTTGTAAAGAAAACCATAGGTACAGGGATTGCCCCCACATAAATGATAAAGTAAGAGTTCTCCACAATGTTCAATAGGTTGAAACAGTGGAGGACATGGGAAGTAGAATTCCAAGGATCTACACAGCCATGGACAACAAGCAAGTTGAGTATCAGTCGCACATGATTGAAGTAGAAGGTATGATAAAAAACCAACCATTTACTATTTTAGTTGATCCAGGGGCTAGCCATAGTTATATAGACCCTAGAGTGGTAGAAAGTTTTCATTTGATAAGAAGCAAACATGAAAAGTCTTGGTTAGTGCAGCGAGCTATAGGAACCAAGAGGAAAGTCACGAAGTTAGTCAAGTCATGTCCTATAGACATGAATGGACTGAGTACAAAGGCCAATTTGAACATTTTGTCGTTAGGCTCTTATGATTGTCTAATTGGGATGGACTGGTTGGACCAGCACCATGCCATCTTGGAACATCGGATCAAGGCATTCACTTGCTTATATGAAGAAGGAAATCAGAGAGCCATCCAAGGAATTCCTAGAGCTATTATTGTTAGAGAAATCTCAGCAATGCAGTTGAAGAAGTGCTACGGAAAAGGTTGTCAATTATTTGCAGCCCATGTGGGGGAAACGCCTAAGGATAAGGTGTCAAGTAGTGAGGATCATGAGGTACTTAAAGAGTTCGAAGATGTATTCCAGGAAGTACCTAGAATACCTCCGAAAAGGGATATCGATTTCTCTGTAAACTTGATGCCTGGAGTAGCTCCAGTGTTAAAGGCTTTGTACAGGATGAGTGAGCCATAACTGAAAGAGTTATAGCTGCAGCTTGAAGAAATTCTGAAGAAGGGGTATATACACCCAAGCGTGTTGCCTTGGGGTGCCCCAGTCCGGTTCATAAATAAGAAGGATGGAACACTGAGATTGTGCATCGATTTCAGGCAATTGAACAAAGTAACGGTGAAGAATAAGTATCCTTTGCCGAGGATTGATGATCTCTTCGATCAGTTGAAGGATGCAAAGATCTTTTTGAAAATAGATCTAAGATCGGGATATCACCAAGTAAGAATAAAAGATGAAGACATCAACAAGACCGCCTTTATAACAAGGTATGGTCATTACAAGTTCACAGTGGTGCCGTTTGGACTGTCAAATGCACCCATTGTTTTTATGAGCTTGATGAATGGAGTATTCAGGGACTATCTAGACAAGTTTGTCATCATCTTCCTAGAGGAAATTCTAGTGTATTCCATGACCGAAGAAGAACACGAACAACATTTGAGGATGGTGTTGCAGGTGCTAAGAGAGCACCAACTATATGCCAAGCTGAGCAAGTGCTCATTTTATTAGGAGCATTTCCATTACTTGGGACATATTATCTCGAAGGATGGGATAGCGGTAGACCCTGAGAAGATTGAAGCCATTAGAGAATGGTTAGCTCCAAGGAACATAATGGAAGTTAGATCCTTCATGGGATTGGCTGGTTATTACAGAAGGTTCATCGCAGGGCTTTCCAAGATAGCTCACCCTATCACTTCCCTGCAAAGAAAGGGGAAACAGTTTCATTGGACAGAGGGATGTGAGGAAAGTTTCCAGCAATTGAAGTAGTTGTTAACCAATGCTCCAATCCTAAGGATTGCAGATCCAAATGAATATTTCATAGTATGCACTGATGCATGCAAAGAAGGACTAGGAGGGATCCTCAGTCAGAACGGATTCGTAATCTGTTATGAGTCCAGGAAATTAAAAGAGCACGAGAAGAACTATGCAATCCATGACTTGGAGTTGGCAGCAATAGTTCATGCTCTAAAGAAATGGAGGCATTACCTCATGGGAAGGAGGTTTGAACTCAGAATAGACCATAACGGTTTGAAATATTTATTTGATCAGCCAACCCTAAATGCTAGACAAAGTAGGTGGCTGGAATTTTTGTGTGAGTATGACTTTGAGATCAAGCATATCAAAGGAAAGGAGAATAAAGTGGTTGATGCACTCAGCAGGAGAGTGCATGAATTACATGCTACAACCATTAGCATGTATCAGACTGATATTAAAAGCAGAATTTTGGAGGCTGCAAATGCAGATCTGCAATACAGAGAATTGGTAGCCAAGCTACAACAGGGTAAGATGCCATAGAAGATGGAAATTTATAAATTGGAAATAGATGGAATATTGTTGGACAAGAATATAATTTTTGTACCCAATGTCTAGTGCTTGAAACAGATGATTTTGCAGGAGATGAATAATGTGCCTTATGCAGGGCACCCTGGATATCAAAAAACAGTAGCAGCGGTCAAGAGCCATTACTTTTGGTTGGGTATGAAGAGAGAGATCGTTGAATACATCACTAGATGTATGGAGTACGAGAAAGTTAAAGCTGAGCATAGGCACCCAACAGGATTGTTGCAACCTTTACCCATTCCTGAGTGGAAGTGGGAAGTAGTAACGATGGATTTTATTATGGGATTGCCTCGAACAGGAAAGCTGCATGATTCAATCATGGTGATGGTGGACAAGCTTACAAAATCTGCCCATTTTATTCCACTGAAAACTACTCACAAGGCAGCAAATGTTGTTGATATTTTCATAAAGGAAGTGGCACGATTGCACGAAATTCCTAAAACGATTGTGTCCGACAGAGACCCGAAATTCACCTCATATTTCTGGAAAGGATTTAGAATGAATCTGAACTTTAGTATAGCTTATCATCCTAAGTTTGATGGACAGACAGAGAGGGTGAACAGAGTAATAGAAGACATACTGAGAATGTATGTGATGGAAAAACCATCAAGATGGGAAGACTACCTACACTTGGTAGAATTCGCCTACAACAATGGGTATCATGCATCATTGAAGATGAGCCCATTTGAAGCACTTTATGGAAGAAAGTGCAATACTCCAGTGAGCTGGGATAATCTAGTTGATAGAACAGTAGTTGGGCCAGAGTTGCTCAAGGAGATGGAGGACCAAATGATAAAAATTAAGTAGAATTTGAAAGATGCCCAGGACAGGCAGAAAATTTATGCTGATAAGAATAGAACCCACAAAGAGTTCAAAGTGGGTGATCATGTTTTCCTGAAAGTGAAAGCTAATAGGAGTTCCCTAAAGCTGAGAAGTTGCACCAAGTTGGCAGCCAGATTTTGTGGGCCATTTAAAATCCTGGAAAGGATTAGGCCAGTTGCATATATGCTTGTATTATCTGCATCCATGATTGTACATAATGTGTTTCATGTTTAATTTCTTAAAAAGTATATGCCTGATGCTAATCATGTAATTGATTGGAATGTGATCCAGGTGGAGCAAGAGGGTGTCCTGCAAGTGCATCCTGTGCACATATTGGACAGGAAAAACAAACAGCTCCAGAATCAATCCATAGTGCTTGTAAAGGTCCAGTGGACCTGGTACGGTCCTAAGGACGTGACATGGGAGCATGAATATGTTATGCGGGCAGAGTACCCGCATCTTTTTGAAAATTTTGAAAAGCTTGCAGATGCAGTGTAAAGTTGCACTGAGGATAGTGCAAAAATAAGGGGAGCAGATTGTAATGTCCCCAAGGCTGAGCCCTATTGTAAATCATGTCTATGAAGTATAAATCTTGTTTATGAACTGTAATTCAAGTTTATAAGGCTGGTGAGCCAATTTATATAAGCTAATGGGCTTATGTGTTATTAGGCCAAGGAGCCTAAGTGTTGAAGGCCAGGAGCCTGATTTTTGTACATGTAATTATGCATAGTATTAATACAAAATGTCTCTGTGTGTGGACCAATCACGATGAATGAGTGATGGGGGACTAAGCTTCCACAAAACCTGGGTAATGGATTGGGGGTTGGAAGGTTGGAAAGAAAGGCTAAGTGTGGAGCCTAGGGGCTTAAGTCCTTGGGAATAATATTTTAATATTATCCCAAAAGCCATGTGAAATCTATGTTTTGTCCTAAGTTTTTGGGGAGGGATGCATGCAACTTCATGGGTGACATGTGTTGACCCAGGTGCATGCGATTTAACTCAGGAAATGAGCCGTGTTGGGGGTTCTCTTTCCATTTTTCGTCGACTACTGCGTAGGAGTGGGGTGGGCATTCCTCCAACCATCAACTAAATCTAGGGTTCAATCTTCCAATTCCTCCATCCTCCATCTGTACGTGTTTGGCCTCTGTGATTGAACCTCTATAGACCTTACGCATTTCTGAAACCAGAGAAATGAGTATGTTCCTTATTGCTCATTGGGAGAACTGAATGTCCCATAATTGCTGAGCCTTGCATCCTGTGTTGCTTGCTGGAAAGCTCAACACATCCTGTAATCGCAGAGTCGTGCTATTCTTTAGCGCTGATCGTTTCCATTTCAGGTGTCCATACCCATTTCCCCAATTGATTGTTGTGGTCACGCAGTGCTGGGTTGCGTGTGGCTTGCTAGCCAGTGTGAGGGAGGTGATTGTTGTTGAAGAGGCAGGTTACCCAGTCTGTGAGCGACTCTCTCCAGGTGAGAGAGTGCACGGAGGAAGTGAGAACTCCTAGAAGGAGTCTTGTAGCTGCCACAGAGCTCAGAGACTTCCGGTCCGGTCTATTGCTGAAGCCCAAGGGAAGGGAGGTTAGCAACCGATGGACTGTCTTGGTGACAGTGAAGGTGTATCCCTTGGGGTGGGATAGACATTTGGGGAATGAGAGTCTATGGGAAGTGGTAATAAGTGGCTCCTGGGAGAGAATCCTTCTCCTATGACTATGTGTCTTCCTATATTCCCTTCCTAGCCTAGGAATCCCTACCTGGTGGAGCTTAGTCCCCGCTCGAGGGTGAACTACTGCTGAGAGTGATGAGAAACGCGGTTTAAGGCTGAGAGGTTCGTGGGAGGTCTACACGCAGTTGGTGAATTACATCCATTCTAAAAGATAAGTATATACATGCGTATAATTTCAATTAAATATGCATGTCTGTGATTCTAGCAATGTTTACATGTATTCCGTTGTATTCGTGAATTATTGTTAATGCCATGGATTATGTATGCTAACGGTATTAATGTGTTTATGTTGTGTTTAACTGTAATTAAGCAATTTTGTTTCATAAGAATGCATAATATGTTACAGTAGTGTTTCTCCGCGTAGTAATGATGGCCCGACCATGGGATTGATGGTCGGGAACTTTACACCTTGCAATTCCATTGGTTCAAACCTCACATATCCCATGTGCCATTTTTTGGGGGGCTGTTATGCATTTTGCGGTTATAGTGTTAGCAGTGAATCAACCCTTGTCACATGAGTATGAGCCCACTCTAGTTATTGATTTTGCCTAAAAGAAAATCATAACTGACAAGCCATTGGACAAATCCAAGTTAACTTAATTGTAATGTACTCACTTTCTATCAATTGATGAGGATATAGATGCTCTCTATATCAATTGATGAGGATATCGAATCACAATTTCCACTTCTATACTTTGATAACCATATTAACTTTTCCTTTCTATGAAATGTATGAATGCATGCAACATGACAAGTAGGATTATGAAAATATAATTAAACATTCAATGTTATATAGGCATATTTATTCATATGATCATAGCATCCATCACTGAATAACAACACATCATTAAATTCAACATAAACATAAATAAGCCATAAACACTTATATTTGACGACTTAAACACCAATTGGGTGAAGGATGTTCCACCCAACCATAGGTTTTTTGTTTCTCATACTATTCTACAACAAGGTCACCCCTTAGTTAAGGCTATGAATCGAAAAGGATCAATTTATCTTATGTTTGGCTCTAGTCCTCTCACATAGACAAGTTTCTAGCAAATCACACTATGTTAACTCCTACAAAAATTCCATACCACCAACCCTTTCTCCCCTTAACTTGTAGAACCCAAGTAATGGGATGCCCTTCTCTACAATGTAGTCCATGGGGTATTCACTCTATGAAAATAGGACATAGCACCTTTGTTCATGGGATATTAAAGAACACCCCTAATTTCACTAGATATTCGTAAATATCTCCCAAAATAATTTTTTTGAACCCCCCTCCCAATACATCTTTGTAATAAAAGAAACCCCTCTTTTCACTAGATACCCCTTTTTATACCCTCCAATACCTATAAACCCCTTGAGACCCTGTAGATTTTTAATGACAAAAATTAGCAAACTGAAATTCCTGTCAAACACTTAGCAACCTAGAGATAATTGTCTTGCATGAAATTCATAAATGCCTCAAACCTACATTCATAAATTACCATAAGTAGAAATGCACTGCTAGGAAAAATAGCAGTGAAAATAAACACAATGGACAACAACCCATAAAAGTCAGAAATTTAGGCAAATGCCAAGGAAAACCCCAATGTGGGGAAACCCAATGAGAGAGAGAGAGATATTATTCATCTTTTAAGAAAGTACAGTACAACAACAAATACACATTTCCAGCCAAGGAAAATACCTCATAGCCACAAAAAACAGTCCCAAAAATTATGCCTTGGAAAACATGCCAAAATTCATATAGTTGTAAGACCTCCTCTTTTATGTGCCTCGAAAAACATGCCCAGTTGTTTGCTATACGTCTTGCATAGTACGACCCAGCAGCAACAAGAAAAACCTAGAAAGATGTCTCGATTTTCATGCAAAAAGGTGCCTCAAAAAAGGTGCCCTTCTTCCTGCTGTACAAACTATACGGATCCGTACAATACGACCCTACACAGAAAATGGAACAATACTCACATAGAAAAATGTCTTGGGATTTGTGCCCTCCTTCTTCTTGGGAAATGTGCCCTCCAAGCTACTCACTTTCCTCTATCAAGCTTACTCATAAAATCTCTCTCACACAACTCCTCTCGTCTTCTCGATGTGTCTTGCACACTACCCAATGCATTCTTTTATAAATCTGAAAATGACATTTTCCCTCCAAAGTGTCTTTTCACCTTTCGCAACCCTAAAGTCAAGGGCCAAGATTAGATCTTTCATTTTTCAAGATCAAGGGTCATGATCGATTCCCTCCAAAATGAATCACTTAAAATATTAAAGGGATTTCACTTTATTACATAAGTGCTTTATAAAATAAAGTCACGTTAAAAATAGAAGGTACACTTTATTAAAAAGTCACTTTAATAAAAGAACAACTTAAAACAACTTTATAAAAAACTGATTAAAAAGTTAAGTGACCGGTAGTGTAAATATAAGGTAACATTTGCATACAAGACAAAACATGCGGAGTACCTCCCGAGCTAAAAAGCTAACAGACCCCACTTCCCTCCCCAATACCTACAATAAATTGACTTTATTTTTACAATTTAAAAACCCCTTTTATGAATGAACATGATAAGATATTGGTCAACAAGATGATGCCGTGTGTTGTAGTCCCTCGAGCTATTGCAGTTCCCTCTTGGGCTCCAACATAGAGCAACCAGGAAATATATTTTTCGAGGGTTTCATGAAGTTTCAACCATAATGGAGTTTCATAATAACAATAATTCCTTAAGCACATTGACATAATTCCCACATAGAATTCATAACAACCATACTCATTCTATTACAAGTCATAGTCTTACAACTAGGCTCCCATGCAACCTATGGGAAGAATAATATCAACATATCTCCACATCCAAAAAAAAACAAAGATTATATTTTCATGTTTATGACTTGCCACTTGGAAATGCACTCCAAAGTCACAAAGTCATAAAGGATAATATATGAAAAAAAGGACTTAGGATATAATGAGCAAAGATTAATATCAATCCCATGCAACCTATGGGAAGAATAATATCAACACATCTCCACATCAACAAAAAAAAACCAAAGATTATATTTTCATGTTTATGACTTGCCACTTGGAAATGCACTCCAAAGTCACAAAGTCATAAAGGATAATATATGAAAAAAAGGACTTAGGATATAATGAGCAAAGATTAATATCAATACAAACAAGGATTGTTTGTATTGCCACCCTCACCACACCAATTCTTATGATCAACATATAAGCAACACCTTGCAAACAATTATAGATGACAATATTGGAACTCTAATAGAATTATTTGTTGAAATATATGTAAGAATAAGTCTTGCTAGTGGATCCCACTCCATAAGTCTTGCTAGTGGATCCCACTCCAACGAACATGAACTAAAGCATTAGGCCAACAAACCACAAACCTCTTCTCCCACTCTCTATGATAGTTCTAGCGAAGACTTTTCTATCAAGAAACAAATAAGAATCAAGAAAACCTACTCAAAACCTACTCAGCTAGTTATGGAATTCCCAAAACCGCCAGAGCAGAAAAATTCCTTGTCATAGTGATGGAAGACCACTTCAGCATGCTAATCGTTTATCTCCTCCTCATCTCAAACATCATTATCTTCAATATAAATTATACCTCACCCGAGATGCCATGGATTAAATAACATTATCTCGATGGAAAACACCATTTAATTCTATAAAGCGTGCACCATTCTACAACGATGATGACCACTCGTATTGGCAAACCCTCAAATCCATTCCTGCATTTCTACAGAGATTCCAAAGGCCTGATGTGTTCCCATTTGAAAATTACATTTATATAACAAAAGTCCGGTAAATCCGGAACGCTGATACCGCGCGAATTTAATATGGAAAGATTAGAGCTTAGCTGCATCCTCACGGATCTCGTTTCTTCATTATATAAACTCCCCTTACCTTCACACAAACACATATCTGCATCCATTTGAATTGAGTTGAGTTGCTCTTCGTCACTGATATTGTTATTAAGAACGTTTATAGCACTGCAAACATA
>JASDQU010241197.1:52085-65709 GCA_032191745.1 Picea mariana
AAGTTGCACTAAGGACAGTGCAAAAATAAGCGGAGGGGATTGTAATCTCGCCAAGGTCGAGCCCTGTTGTAAATCATGTCTATGAAGTATAAATCTTGTTTATGAATTGTAATTCAAGTTTATAAGGCTTGTGAGCCAAGTTATATAAGCTAGTGGGCTTATGTGTTATTAGGCCAGGGAGCCTAAGTGTTGAAGGCCAGGAGCTTGATTTTTGTACATGTAATTATGCACAGTATTAATACAAAATGTCTCTGTGTGTGGACAGAAAATGATGAATGAGTGATGGGGGACTAAACTTCCACAAAACCTGGGTAAGGGATTGGGGGCTGGAAGGCATAGATGATTTTAGAGGCTAATTTTCGCTCATGGGCTAATTTTCCATGGTTTTTCCAAAAACAAGATTCGTTATTTTAAAAATGATTCACCCAAATTCTATAGGATAAAATTATTTTACCTTAAAAATCACAAATTTTTTATAAAAACTATATAAAATCCTTATAAATTTGAATATTTTTACAAAAATATTGACAAACATTTATAGTTGGCATATGAAGGATTAGTAATATTCGCCAAGGTTTTTACATTTTAAAACAAATTCCCATCCTTAAAATCATCCCTGCTGGAAGGTTGGAAAGAAAGGCTAAGTGTGGAGCCTAGGGGATTAATTCTTTGGGAATAATATTTTAATATTATCCAAAAAGCCATGTGAAATCTATGTTTTGTCCTAAGTTCCTGGGGAGGGACGCATGCAACTTCATGGGTGACATGTGTCGACCCAGGCGCATGCGATTTAACCTAGGAAATGAGTCATGTTGGGGGTTCTCTTTCCATTTTCCATCGACTACTACGTAGGAGTGGGGTGGGCATTCCTCCAACCATCACCTGAATCTGGGGTTCGACCTTCCAATTCCTCCATCCTCCGTCTGTATGCATTTGGCCTCTGTGATTGAACCTCTATACACCTTATGCATTTCCAAAACTAGAGCGATGATTCTGTTCCTTATTGCTCATTGGGAGAACTGAATATCCTGTAATTTTTTATCCTTTCATCTTGTGTTTCTTGCTGGACAGCTCAATGCATCCTGTAATCGCAGAGCCGTGTTATTCTTTAACACTAATTGTTTCTGTTTCGGGTGTCCATACCCATTTTCCCAATTGACTGTTGTGGTCACGTAGTGCTGGACTGCATGTGGCTTGCTGGACAGTGTGAGGGAGGTGATTGTTGTTGAAGAGGTAGGTTACACAGTCTGTGAGCGACTCTCTCTAGGTGAGAGAGTGCGCGGAGGAAGTGAGAACTCCTGGAATGAGTCCTATAGCTGCCACAGAGCTCAAAAAATTCTGGTACGATCTGTTGTTGAAGCCCAAGGGAAGGGAGGTTAGCATTCGATGGACTGTCTTGGTGATAGTGAACGTGTATACTCCTGGGGTGGGACAAACATGTGGGGAATGAGAGTCTGTGGGAAGTGGTCATAAGTGGCTCCTGGGAGAGAATCCTTCTCTTGTGACTATGTGTCTTCCTATATTCCCTGTCCAGCCTAGGAATTCCTACCCGGTGGAGCTTAGTCCCAACTCAGGGGTGACCTACTGCTGAGAGTGATGAGCAACACGGTTTAAAGATGGGAGGTTCGTGGGAGGTCTACACGCAGTTGGTGAATTACATCCATTCTAAAAGATAAGTATATACATGCGTATAATTTCAATTAAATATGCATGTCTGTGATTCTAGCAATGTTTACATGCATTCCGCTGTATTCGTGAATTATTGTTACTGTCGTGGATTATGTATGCTAACGGTATTAATGTGTTTACGCTGTGTTTAACTGTAATTAAGAAATTGTATTTCATAAGAATGCATAATATGTTACAGTAGTGTTTTTCCGCATAGTAATGTTGGCTCGACCATGGGGTTGATGGTCGGGAACTTTACACCTTGCAATTCCATTGGTTCAAACCTCACATATCCCATGTGCCATTTTTTGGGGGGGTGTTATGCATTTTGAGGTTATAGTGTTAGCAGTGAATCAACCCTTGTCACATTTGTATGAGCCCACTCTAGTTATTGATTTTGCCTAAAAGAAAATCATAACTGACAAGCCATTGGACAAATCCAAGTTAACGTAATTGTAATGTACTCGCTCTCTATCAATTGATGAGGATATAGGTGCTCTCTATATCAATTGATGAGGATATCGAATCACAATTTCCACTTCTATACTTTGATAACCATATTAACTTTTCCTTTCTATGAAATGTATGAATGCATGCAACATGACAAGTAGGATTATGAAAATATAATTAAACATTCAATGTTATATAGGCATATTTATTCATGTGATCATAACATCCATCAATGAATAAAAACACATCATTAAATTCAACATAAACATAAATAAGCTATAAACACTTATATTTGACGACTTAAACACCAATTGGGTGAAGGATGTTCCACCCAACCATAGGCTCTTTCTTTCTCATACTATTCTACAACAAGGTCACCCCTTAGTTGAGGCTATGAATCCAAAAGGATGAAGTTATCTTATGCTTGGCTCTAGTCCTCTCACATAGCCAAGTTTCTAGCAAATCACATTATGTTAACTCCTACAAAAATTCCATACCACCAACCCTCTCTCCCCTTAACTTGTACAACCCAAGTAATGGGATGCCCTTCTCTACAATGTAGTCCATGGGGTATTCACTCTATGAAAATAGGACATAGCGCCTTTGTTCGTGGGATATTAAAGAACACCCCTAATTTCACTAGATATTCGTAAATATCTCCCAAAATATTTTTTTTGAACCCCCCTCCCAATACATCTTTGTAATAAAAGAAAGTCCTCTTTTCACTAGATACCCCTTTTTATACCCTCCAATACCTATAAACCCCTTGATACCCTGTAGATTTTTAATGACAAAAATTAGCAAACTGAAATTCTTGTCAAACACTTAGCAACCTAGAGATAATTGTCTTGCATGAAATTCATAAATGCCTCAAACCTACATTCATAAATTACCATAAGCAGGAATACACTGTTATGCAAAATAGCAGTGAAAATAAACACAATGGACAACAACCCATAAAACTCAGAAATTTAGGCAAATGCCAGGGAAAACCCCAATGCGGGGAAACCCAACGAGAGAGAGAGAGAGAGAGAGAGAGAGAGAGAGATTATTCATCTTTTAGGAAAGTACAGTACAACAACAAATACACATTTCCAGCCAAGGAAAATACCTCATAGCCACAAAAAACAGTCCCAAAAATTATGCCTTGGAAAATGTGCCAAAATTCGTATAGTTGTATGACCTCCTCTTTTAAGTGCCTCGAAAAACATGCCCAATTGTTTTTTATACGTCTTGCATAGTACGACCCAACAACAACAAGAAAAACCTAGAAAGATTTCTCGATTTTCGTGCAAAAAGGTGCCTTGAAAAAGGTGCCCTTCTTCCTGCTGTGTGGACTGTACAGATCCATACAGTACGACCCTACATAGAAAATGGAACAACACTCACACAGAAAAATGTCTTGGGATTTGTGCCCTCCTCCTTGGGAAATGTGCCCTCCAAGCTGCTCACTTTCCTCTATCAAGCTTACTCATAAAATCTCTCTCACGCAACTCCTCTCGTCTTCTCGATGTGTCTTGCACACTACCCAATGCATTCTTTTATAAATCTGAAAATGACATTTTCCCTCCAAAGTGTCTTTTCACCTTTTGCAACCCTAAATCCAAGGGCCAAGATTAGATCTTTCATTTTTCAAGATCAAGGGTCATGATCCATTCCCTCCAAAATGAATCACTTAAAATATTAAAGGGATTTCACTTTATTACATAAGTGTTTTATAAAATAAAGTCACTTTAAAAATAGAAGGTACACTTTATTAAAAGGTCACTTTAATAAAAGAACAACTTAAAACAACTTTATAAAAAACTGGTTAAAAAGTTAAGTGACCGGTAGTGTAAATATAAGGTAACATTCGCATACAAGACAAAACATGCAGAGTACCTCCCGAGCTAAAAAGCTAACAGACCCCACTTCCCTCCCCAATACCTACAATAAATTGACTTTATTTTTACAATTTAAAAACCCCTTTTATGAATGAACGTGATAAGATATTGGTCAACAAGATGACGTCGTGTGATGTAGTCCCTCGAGTTATTGCAGTTCCCTCTTGGGCTTCAACATAGAGCAACCAGGAAATATATTTTTCAAGGGTTTCATGAAGTTTCAGCCATAATGGAGTTGTCTTAATAACAATAATTCCTTAGGCACATTGGCATAATTCCCACATAGAATTCATAACAACCATACTCATTATATTACAAGTCATAGTTTTACAACTAAGCTCCCATGCAACCTATGGGAAGAATAATATCAACATATCTCCACATCAACCAAAAACCAAGGATTATATTTTGATGTTTATGACTTGCCACTTGGAAATGCACTCCAAAGTCATAAAGGATAATACATGAAATAAAGGACTTAGGATATAATGAGCAAAGATTAATATCAATACAAACAAGGAAAACAAGGATTGTTTGTATTGCCACCCCCACCACACCAATTCTTATGATCAACATATAAGCAACACCTTGCAAACAATTATAGATGACATTATTGGAACTCTAATAGAATTATTTGTTGAAATATATGTAAGAATAAGTCTTGCTAATGGATCCCACTCCAACGAACATGAAACCTAAAGCATTAGGCCAACAAACCACAAACCTCTTCTCCCACTCTCTATGATAGTTATAGCGAAGACTTTTCTATCAAGAAACAAATAAGAATCAAGAAAACCTACTCAAAACCTACTCAGATAGTTATGAAATTCCCAAAACCGCCAGAGCAGAAAAATTCCTTGTCATAGTGATGGAAGACCACTTCAGCATGCTAATCGTGTATCTCCTCCTTATCTCAAACATCATTATCTTCAATGTAAATTATACCTCACGCGAGATGCCATGGATTAAATAACATTATCTCGATGGAAAACACCATTTAATTCTATAAAGCGTGCACCATTCTACAACGATGATGACCACTCATATGGGCAAACTCTCAAATCCATTCCTGCATTTCTACAGAGATTCCAAAGGCCTGATGTGTTCCCATTTGAAAATTACATTTATATAACAAAAGTCCGGTAAATCCGGAACGCTGATACCGAGCGAATTTAATATGGAAAGATTAGAGCTTAGCTGCATCCTCACGGATCTCGTTTCTTCATTATATAAACTCCCCTTACCTTCACACAAACACATATCTGCATCCATTTGAATTGAGTTGAGTTGCTCTTCGTCACTGATATTGTTATTAAGAACGTTTATAGCACTGCAAACATATTCCATCTATCCATCATCATGTCTTGCTGTGGGGGAAACTGCAGTTGTGGATCAAGCTGTGGATGCGGAAGTGGATGCAAAGGGTCAGTCAATAAATTGCTTTGTAGAATTTCATCTCATCCGTTAGATATTTAATTTGATTAATTTGTTCACAGGCACTTATTCTCTGATGTCTGGATTGGACGAAATATTTCAAAATTTTGTTTGTATTACTTTGCGTAGCTCGCAATATAACTTCATATTTGCGGGTTGTAAGAGTAGTTATAGTATTTTGTAATTGTTTGTTGCACTCAGAGAAGCCAAGTTTTCCTACAGCCCATATAACTAGATCCTATTTGACTTGAAACTTCTATTTTTCACAGCCCAGATGACTAGATTTATGATACAACTATTCCACTGTAACTTCTCTTAAGCAATCACTCTGGCTTACCTAATTTTATTGTCTTATGTGCAGTTGCAACATGGACGCCGACCTCCACTTTGGAGAGGAATCGGTTGGTTCGCCCATTCTGCACTTGACTAACAGCGGAAATTCTGACACGGGGTAAGTCCATATATATGATTAAGTTGTTTGTTAGTGGTTTTTTTTTTTTTGGCTAGAATTAAGCTATATAAATTTATATCAATCATTATTTATTTTTTGTTGTTTAAAATCTATTTCTGAATGTAGAAAATAATTCAGAATACTGAAAAAATTTCAGGAYACTCAGATTTTATAGAAATAATCACTCAAATYTATAAACCCAACAACTTCCATGATTAATCTGTTTGAAGAGAGTCGTCAGCTAATTATAATTGACAACTAATTATAATTGAMGTATGTACTATTAATCAATTAAAGTTCTGATGATTAAGTCGTTTGCTAGCTGTTCTAAAAAATAGTTTTTTTTTTGCTAGAATTAAGCTATATAAATTTATATCAATCATTATTTTTTGTTGTTTAAAATCTATTTCTGAATGCAGAAAAGAATTCAGAATACTGAAAAAATTTCAGAATACTCGGATTCTATAGAAATAATCACTCAAATCTATAAACCCAACAATTTTTCACCAAATTTATGATAAATATCCCAGAAAAAAATATCATTTCTTAGAATCTTTAGCCCAATGCCATGATTAATCTCTCTTAAGAGAATCGTCTGCTAATTATACTTGATTATAATTGACGTATGTACAATTAATCAATTAAAGCGCTGGCTCGCAAATTAATGTCGTAACTTGGTGTGGCGCAGCTTTATGGAGGGGATGATAGTTGCAGGCGAGAATGAAGGATGCAAGTGTGGATCAGACTGCACCTGCGACCCATGCAACTGCAAATGAATATATTATTGTTTTTAACAATATATCTATAACATAATCAACAGTGGATTCTACGTATACGAGCGTGGGTGTGATAATGTAAACGATGGAATAAACTGGAATGATAGGTCGTATCGGCACATGAATGCATCATGGCCCATAAGTTCCAGCTTGTGTGCATTTCCTACTTCAATATGTTGTGCTTCTTATAAATTTCTTCTGTGAATAAATAGTCCAGTTATAGGTCATGTCGGCACAGGGATGCATCATCGCCCATAAATTTCAGCTTGTATAAAGTTCTTACTTTCAATATGTTATGTTTGTTAGAAATTTCTGCTTAAAATAAATTGGAATTATAGGTTATGTAGGCACACGAATGCATCATGGTTCACACGATCACATGAATGAATTTCTACTCTAAATTTGTTTTTAAATGAATGTATGTTTGCCACTTTATGTGAATTCTGAAAAAGACGACCTATGTTCTAGGTTCTTTCTCTCCATACATGATGGCAAGTATTTATATTCATAAAAAAAAAAAAAAAAACATGCATTGCAAGTGCATTAGAAATGATAATTTTTCATCATTTATTTAATAAATAGTTAAGTTTTCAAGTTTCCATTACATTCCATTCATAAGTGTATTTTTTTCTTTTGAAAAAAAAAGCTTAATTTTATTTATATAAAAGAAAATTACATTATATAGATGCATGATGGACTTATGCATACTGTATTTTTGTGAAAACTAAAAAGTGGATAAAAGCACAGCTTGAACCATAAATAGAGTTGTGATATAATTCTTCCAAACACAAAAGTTCCATATCAAAATATATGCAAAGTATAAAGGATAACACTCATAGGGCCAAGCAAAAAATCTAGCATATATAAAAAATATAAAACATAAAAAAAAAAAAAAAATTAATGAGAAATTTGTCTTCTTGAAGTCATGAATTTACATTCATAACTATTATATATAGGTTTATGGATTTTATAGTCATTCACACTACACAAACTAATCAAAGGAAAGTCAAAGACCTTAAATACAAGGCTTCATAATTTAATAGTTAACAAAAATTAAGTAACGACTATAAATCTTTCACTACATTAATTTTTCTTTCAATCACAAAATAGTACCAAAACTAAGCAAATGTACCAAAATTTGCCACAGAAAGCTAATGGTAAACATTAGAATCCCCTAATTAAAAAATGTGAGCATCTTGCTAAGAAGATTGTTGATAAATTAACAATCATTGAATGTTTTCATCTTTTCTTAATTTAAGAGGATTCTTGATAAATCAACAATTATTGAATGTCTTCATCTTTTATTTTCTTCATTTACATCTACCACACTCCAAACTACTCATCATTTAATGATGGCTCTCCATTCAAAATTATCTTCCTTCCTTTTTTAATATACACCTTTGTTGTAACATCCAAGTTTTAATCCCCATGAATAATAATGTAATTGTACTTATGTAATTTAGGCTCGTGAGCTGATTGGCTTTGGGCCATAGAGTGTAAGGTAGCTAGAGAGGTAGTGCGGGGGGGTAGAGTGCCCATAGTAATAATAGTGGATGTCATTCAATTTAAGGTGGACTAGGTCTATTATATTATTAAATAAGGCCCACTATGGTAGTTAGATATAATAAATGTAATAGAAATTCTTAGAAGGTTCTACTTCTAGAAGATTCCTCCTCTAGAATGTTCTTAGGTGATGGTAGCACTATATCAAGGCATTTAAGCAATGTAATGGGACATGAAGAGAATTATTGTATTTGGAGTGATAAATCAATAGGAGGATGCCCCCTCAAAGAGGCAAGTGAACATAAGAGGATCCATTCCATAATAGGATCCATTGTATGGTGTTTCCCTACCTCAAGGGTTGGGTAATAATAAAGAGTGGATTATTCTATCTTGCTCTATGGATCTATTGTGTATTCAATATTTGTGGTGATTATATTTGCATATCCATTCAGGTTGTTAACAAGTGATATCAAATCACTTTCCTTGGTAGACATTGTGGGCAAATAGATTTTATTTTTGTAGAATTCTTTTTTTCGGAGAAGAAAAAAGAGGGTTGCGACATTCCAGACATTTTTGGTATAATTTTGTGCAAAATTTGCAGAAAAATGTTGTATATATGAGTTACTATTAGAAAAAAACCCAATTTAAAAAAAAAAACCGTCTGAAACGGAGTCTGGGAAGTCAAGATATTGAAGTTTTAAAATCTGCAAATTTTTCAGGTTTTTTTTCCGCGGACGACGATATGATTTTTTATATATATGTAGTATCTGGAGGTCAAATTTGCCTAAAAAAATTACATATCCGAGTTCCTCTCACAATTTCACCAAATTTAAAAAAAAAATCAACCGAAACGGAGTCAGGGAAGTGAAGTTATGAGCATTTTAAATTTAGCAGTTTTTCAGGGTTTTTCCGGAAAACACCGTGATTTTCTGTGGTAATTTATTGTTCTATTTTTTGGGTTTTTTCATGATGGCGGTGGAATTGCAGAGTTCATAAATTTTTATAGGGTGTTCATATGGATATTTCTTCTCAAACCCTCAAAGAAATTCTACAGATTACTAAAGCATTCAAAGCCCAATTGTTTGACACATTGAATGCCAGATTAGATGGCTTTGTAGATGGCCTCAATAGTTTTCGTAGTATTCAAGATTCTTTGGATAATATGCGGGAGATGTTTCTTATGGTGGACCTCGGGGATGGATATAATGAATAAATATATACTTGTTATGATTTTGAGGCCGATTGTGATGATTGGTATATGGATAGTTTTCATTTCTGGGATGACAGCCACTTCCATATTTTATTTGATGACTCTACTCCACCTTTTGTAGAGAACATCAATGTCCCACATCATGAGCTAGTTACTAGCATCCAGCCTGCATAGTCTACAATGGTATTGTTCCTTTCAGATTCATCTTTGATCATCTCCCACTATGTGGATGGATATTCTTATTTGGATCCACATGATAGGTGTCAATATTGGGAGCATAATTTTCAGTTGGTTATTGGGTGATGATATTTTCCATGTGGGGTTCACATGAGAAATTGGACATGGAACTCTGGTTTACAATAGTGGTTGGACTACTTCAGCATGGTGGCTACCATTTCTCAATGGGACCCTGGTTCTCTGGTCTACTTCAGCACTATGGTCCACACTTATCCATGGGACCCTGATATATGGTTGTACATCAAGCGTTGAGGACAACGCTTTCATAAGGGGGATGGAATGTAAGGTAGCTAGAGAGGTAGTGGGAAGGCCTAGAGGGCCCATAGTGATAATAGTCGAGGCCATTCAATGTAAGGTGGACTAGGTCCACTATATTATTAAATAAGGTCCACTATGGTAGTTAGATATAATAAATGTAAGAGGACTTCTTAGAAGGTTCTACTTCTAGAAGATTCTTCCTTCAGAATGTTCTTAGGTGATGGTAGCACTATATAGAGGGGTTCAAGCAATGTAATGAGACATAAAGAGAATTATTGTATTTGGATCGGTAGCTCAATAGGAGGATGCCCCCTCGAAGAGGCAACTAAACAAGAGAGGATCCCTTCCATAATAGGATCCGTTGTATGTTGCTTTCCTACCTCAAGGGTTTGGTAATAATAAAGTGTGGGTTCTTTTATCTTGCTCTGTGGATCTATTGTGTATTCAATATTTGTGGTGATTATATTTGCAGATCTATTCAGGTTCTTAACAAGTGGTATCAAAGAACTTTCCTTGGCAGACATTGTGGGCAAATATTTTTTATTTTTGCAAATTGCTAGAGAGGTAGTGGGTAGAGGGCCCATAGTGATAATAGTGGAGGTCATTCAATGTAAGGTGGACTAGGTCCACTATATTATTAAATAAGACCCATTATGGTAGTTAGATATAATAAATGTAAGAGCACTTCTTAGAAGGTTCTACTTCTAGAAGATCCATCCTCTAGAATGTTCTTAGGTGATGGTAGCACTATATAGAGGGGTTCAAGCAATGTAATGGGACATAAAAATAATTATTGTATTTGGAGTGGTAGCTCAATAGGAGGATTCCCCCTCAAAGAGACAAGTGAACATGACATGATCGCTTCCATAATAGGATCCATTGTATGGTGTTTCCCTGCCTTAAGGGTTTGGTATTAATAAAGTGTGGGTTCTTCTATCTTGCTCTGTGGATATATTGTGTATTCAATATTTGTGGTGATTATATTTGCAGATCTATTCAGGTTCTTAACATAGAGCTTGTCAAATGCTCAGCTATGCAAATTGTTCATTGAAATGATTAATAAAAATTAATTCATTGGCTAGAATACAAGAGGAATAGTAACATTGGAGGGATATGATTCCACAAGAGAGGGGGGCTAAAGGACTTCCAAGGGGTTCTACATTACTAATAATCCAAGCCATTTCATTAGTAATGTATCAATCCCATCATTGAATACATGTAAGATCTTGGTGGGAAAATTCATCTCACTAATATATGACAGCATGTACAACAACTTTTTGGGAACTCTGAGAGTCAAAGCTTGCATGAGAAAAAAACAAATTTGAGTGCATATTGAGGGAAAAAAAAAATTGGACAACAATAGGGATCTTGGTGTTGGGAAGAGAACCACACATGTTGTGTATGAGAGTATCCATGAGAGGGATAAGTTTTTATGCCAAAATCTAGGTTGTGATGCCTATATGTGTATTTCATGTAGAGGAAAATCAATCAAGAACCTTGAGAAGGAAGCTGTAAGAATTGTTATGACAACATAGAAAGTCCCCTAAGTTGGTAAGTGCTTAGAAAGAGAAGATCCAAAATAATATTCAGTTGACAAATCAATAAGGATTCTCACATAAAACATGAAGCCAATAGGTGAAGAATGGCATTAATAGGCCCAAGAAGGAAAGGTAAGCCTCCATAGCCTTGAAGGTATAAATGTAAATATGGTTGCAAGGCTTGCTACAAAATAGAATGGGGATCTCATGAGGTGATGTGTGACTCATGGGATGGGTGAGACATCTCTATGTGAAAGAAAAATAATTGTTATCTATGAATTAGTTACTTCTATCTAAAAGTATCCAAATCCAGAAATCCACTTTGTTATTAGAATGCATAGTAGAAGTGGGATACAAGTGCAAACAATTCAAGGGACGAAATAATAAAGGTCCATTCATCTTAAATTTCTAATGGATAAATAAAACATCCCATGGGAGAATATTGGTCTTGAGAGGATAGAACCAGGATCAATAAGGAATTAGTCAATGAAGTGAAGAGAAGTATTCAAAAAAATGAATGAGCAAAGGCAATTTGGACAACTAGAGATAATGAAAAGAGCTACCATAATGATAATGGTTAAGTTGATTAGAGGATATCATAACATCAAGAAGATGGAATGATATAAAGTACATCATTACAATATGTTGGAAGGTTCAGGTAGAGAAAGTTGGGACCATATTGCCTAAATAAAGTTAGTTGTTAATAAGGTTGCAATACCAATAAGATATATATTGGTGGGAATTGCAAAATGTTCAAATCAAGGAGCAACAATGCATAGATGAGCAGAGTGAGATAACAGGGGCAACAAGGATAGAAAAAAAGATGTAATAACTATGAACTGGAGAACATGTTATAAGTGACGCATAATGCATATAAGAAAGATATAATGCATGTGCACTAGTACATATGCTTAGAATGAATTATTGGTACATATTGATATGCATTAGTGCATGTGGACATATGGCATGATTATAGACTCAAAGTAGTATGCTGTTATATATGTGAAATAATGATGTTATGATAAAATTCAATATGAGTAATTATGGATTATGTATCGAGGAAAGATGTTTATAGCATGGTTGGATATGTTAATATGATGTTGTCTCTACATATGAAAACCATCCGTATGAAGAAAAATGGGTATGGTAAAAATGGTGATCAAGAGGTTAATGAAGGGAGTCTGCAAGCTTCTACAAAATATCATTTGATCAGGTAGCAAAAGTAATTTGATAAGATCCATCTAGGTATGCATTTGGTTATTCATAATGCATAAATGTTGAAGGGAATTCAGGAAATCAAAATTCAATATTTAAATTAATATGTAAAGATAGAGGGAATTGAGTATACAAAGGCTATTTAATGTTTGAAATGCAATAACATGAAATTTAAAAGCATGTTGTGTTATATTGGTTATGCTTTCATAACCAAGGAATTTAGGAGATATACTCCTATTATAGAAATGAATGCAAAGAAAGATATATGTTTGTGAGACAATGATGTGGTTGGATATGGAAGTGTTATAGAACTATACAGGAGCTCAATAATCTTCCTTGTTACAATTGATGTTTGGATTGAAACCTCTTTGTTGACACTAAAGAGAAATAAAATTATATTATTCATGTTTTGTATGGGTCAAAGAGGAAGGTATATGAATGATCAAACTAGTAATAGGGAAGGATTTCAATGATGTTTCAAGGCATTGGTTATCCCTTCCAAATCACCATGATGAAATACATGATATAGATATATGGTATTCTAGAATCAATGTAGGGATTCATTGTGTAGAAGTGACCATGAGTAGTGGCACACTAGTTTGTTGGTAGAATATTTGGTTGCGTCATGAAAGATTCAATATGCTATATAATGCATATATAAGGAATGATAGTTGCATTCCATTTGATATTTTCTTGTGCTTCAATTAGCAACATGTCTCTTATCTGACTAGCATTTTTAGTTGGACACCACACCCTTGGTGATTGTGTATCCACATGAAGTCTCTGGCAAAGGAAGTCTGCAATATGCGGGTTGGGGCTTCTTACGGGGGAATGTCAAATAGTGGATCCTTAATCGTCGATCTCCATACCATCGACTTGGTCAATTTCTTATTTGGAGCCATAGGCTACCATACTCACTTGCAATATTTTACTCCTCTCGGGAGCCATTGTGTTAGGGACCTAACCTACCTAACCCATCAAGTGGGTAGAATAATATATTT
>JASDQU010241197.1:73200-86873 GCA_032191745.1 Picea mariana
TAAAGTATTGGAGAACTTTCTATTTATGGAAAGTGGTTAACCCTAAAATAAGGAAAATAGTTTAAGTGACCTAAAAATGGGTTAAGTGATCTAGGGGATGACAGTATAAATAAGATAACAATGGTCTCTTGTAGATTATACTTTTTATGCATCACTGGAGAGCTTCTTGTGAGAATATCTTTTGGTGTATTGGTGGAGAGATTCTTGAGCATTTTTGGTGTGTAACACTTGATCATATTGAACATCTATAGGTTACTAAGGTAGTCAAAGGATATATAAGCTTAATTTCAGAGGGAAGGGGAAGAAAAGAGGGCCGGAATTCAAGGAAGGATAAATTATTTTCATGATGCTTTCTAAGGTATGTTATTTATAGGTCATCTCACCATTTTCATAATAACTATTTTTCTATAATGATTCAGACTGTGAGATTGATGTTCCATTGAGGAAACATATCTAATTATCCATGGTAACAAATGCATCTTGTGGGTCCTTGTATTTTTGGAGATACATGCCGTGGAAAATACGGTTTGTGGGTAGTCCTGAAACTAGTCTAAAACAGGTGTTTCGGGTAAAAACATCATAACTTCTTCATAATAGATCCAAATTCAGTTATATGAATTGTGTTGGTTATATTACAGTCTCTAGTATGTTTTTTAACATTTTTAGATCGATTCAACAAATATTCCATGCGGGGAACACTCTACAAGGCCGCACTCTAGAATAAGCCAGAATTTAGCAAGGTATGTCATTTTTTCTATAAATCCTTTTATGAGAGGTTCCAAGTAGTTAAAACTGGAGGAATTGTATAAAAAACACTGAAGAACATTGTGTATCAGTTTCATATCTTCATTCATTACAGGTACAAAGTTATGATTATTTCAAGTTAGGGTTGTTGACTAATCCAAAACTAGTCATGGTTGAGACAAGCAGTTGATGAGTTGGCACATACATGAGCTGTATAGTTGATGATTTTGGTAGATATTTATGATTAATTGTTGATGAGTAGTTTACACATGATTGGTATATACTTGGTACATGGTTGGATGCACTTGCTTATGGTACAGGTTGATTACAGATTGTTTGGCACAAGTTGGTGCATGGTTGGTGCACCTGTTTATGACAGATTGATATTTGTTGAGGATTGTTGCCTCATCTTAGTTGGTGCTGAGAATGTAAGTTGAGTCTTTCATATAGAGGTGGTTCTCTTGTAGAGTTGTACTCTATTCAGTTTTTGTTGAAAAACCCCTAGATTGAAGTCCATAATAAAAAGAAAAATTATACATACATCTTGTGTTCTTTGTGTTCCTTGTGGAGATGATTTGTTGATGATATATTGTTGATATATGTTGTTGGTATGTATTCACATATAACTTATTATAAATTATAGCAATGAGTAATGATTAAATGTTGAATGTTAACTAAGGAGTTTTGTGTAAGAGGGAAGTTTTGGTAAAAACATCCCTACATTCATTCACACCCCCCCCCCGCTTCTAAGTGTGGTAGGTGTGTCCAACAATTGGTATCAGAATAGGCCTTCACTACAAGCCTTAACAAGCTTGAAAGAGATCCATAGACACACAAATGGATGATTAAATACCAATCCTTGATGAGGAAAACTATTCTACTTGGAGAATAGAGATGAGAGTGTATTTGAAGACAATGGGAGAAGCTATTTGGAAGGAAGCCATTGGTGGATCAGTTTCATTGAAGAACAAGTCAAAGTTTGCAGCTCAAAGGGAAGGAAAGAAGAATGATGCATTGGCTCTCAAGACCATTCTTAGTGGACTCTCAAGACCTATCCAATAAATCATGGAACAATGCACTTCCTCCAAGGATCTATGGCTAAAGCTACAGGAAACATATCAAAGAAAGAAGGAGAAGGAAGATATTGAAGACCACTCCATCAATACTATCAAAGGTAAAGAATCTCCAAAAACCATTGATTGTATTATTTCTAAATGTGATCTTGAAAAAATTTCAAGTGAAGATAGCACAAAGGAAGATCCCAAAAGTATTTCAAATGAAGATATAGAATCTCCAAAGACTCTTGATTGCAATGATTCAAAATGTGATGATGTTGAATTTTTCTCAAGTGAAGAAGATGATCTAGAAATGGTTTGTGTAAAGTTTGATGGTAGTTATCCCATTGAAAGAATAGAAGAAGATCTATTAGAACTTCAAAAGGAAGTTCAAGAGGGTTTATATAGATACATAAGTGATCATTTTTATACACACTATAACTATCTTTCGGATAACACTAAGAATTTTCTTAGGAGGAGTCAAAGGCACATCTTGAAGTTAAAGGGAATGCTCAAATAACAAGAAGAGAGAAATAAGGATAAATTGGAAGAAAAGGAGGAAGATATCACAAGACTAAAGAATGAAAAAGAAGATATGAAGGTAAATGATGAGATTAGAAAAAGTTTTGAAACTATTATTCATATCAAGACCCAAATTGAAGAAGCCAAAAGGGTAGAAGAACTTTTGAAGAATCAAATTAATGAAAATGAAGAGTCATGTGATAAGTTAGAAGCTAAAATTGTTGATATTATAAAGAAAGTGGAGAAGTCAAATAAATTATTGAATATGTCAAAAATCTTCGATGAGATCTTGGAAAGTCAAAGATCACCATATGATAAATCAGGTCTTGGATACAAAGAAGAATCTACACATGCTGAAGCAAGCACCTCAAAGAAGCATGATGTAAGTCCATCAAATAAGGAAGACAATGTTGCAAAGAAACCATATACACAAGGCAAGGAAAATTTCAAAAGAACAAAGCAAGGAAGACATCAAGAAGCTATCTTTGGGACACCAAGGCAAAGGTATGAAAGTATTTTTCATGGTCATTGTTATTCATGTAATGAATATGGTCACAAAGATTTTGAATGTAGATCTTATGAAAGAAGATATAATGGAAGATTTCATAACACCATAAGGTGTTGGAGATGTGATCAAGTAGGACACATTGTTTTTCACTATAACACCATGAGATGCTACAACTGTAGTGGATTTGGCCACAAATCCCAGCAGTGATGGAACACAAGAAGAAAGTCCATGATGAGGACTTCACATAGTATGGCTAGAAGAAGGAATGAAGTAAGGAAGGGAGACATATTTTAAAAGATGGATGCTCAAGGCTCAAGTTCTGAGGAGAAGGGACATCTACAGAAGTGGGTGAAGAAGACAGAGAAGCCATAATAGAATGAAAAACTAAAGGGAAGTTCAAAAATGTCATCTATTGAGGCATACACGAGTGACAGTGGTATCAGTCACATACATATGCAGGATGACCTTGTAAAGGTTGTGTACATACACGACTTGTCTGAGAAGCAGGCCACGCATATGTGGTGAAGCCTAAGGAAAAGGGCTATGCACAAGTGTTCCAGCTTGATGTGATGGTATAACTCTGTGTTGCAGGGTTTGACATGGTTAGCTGCAGGTTCTGACACTGTTTGCTACAGGTTTTCACGATTCTATATTGGATTATTTAAGGTGATGATGTAAAATAAAATAATGGGTGCATGGCACTAACCCATGCGTATGTATTGATGCATTTTATGTTGAAGAACAATGTTGGTTATGACAGTGAAGTTATGACACCTTGGTTATGCGATATATCTTGATGATGTATTGGAAGGTTACTTGTTAGAAAGCTTGATGCATGCATTTAGCATATGGACGGGCTACACATTGGGACATGTGGTTGGTGACTTGATGAGGTGATCATGTTGTACATCATTGATGATTCATAGCTTGATCTATAATTGATACATGTTTGGTACACTCATAGATGGCATATGCTTGATGATACTACACCATTGGTACTACTTGATCAATACAACAATTGGTATTTGTTTAAGATGCATATTGTGGCACTTGGTTCATGATGGAGACATATCATGAGTGATATGACACATGGTTGGCATATCGCTAGATGCACATGGTTGACATATTGGTATATGCACATGGTTGGCATATCGCTAGATGCACATGGTTCGCATATTAGTAGATGCACATGTTAGCATATTGATAGAGGCGTATGATTGATACATTCCATGGATGATATCTTTTGTCGCATTGCATGATGTTGATGTACATGGATGATGTACATAGGTGTTGTGCATGATGAGCACACTTTTTTGTACATGGATGTTGTGCATGGTGGGAACATTTTGGTACATGATTGATATTTGGATCATGATTCTTTATTTTATTGTTGACATATCTTGTGCTTCATGATGCCTTGTATAGCATGAGTTTGATGCATGTATAGGTCCAAGGATTGTTATATGGTAGCACATTGTTCATATCACAGAGAAGATAGGGGAGACATACCCATAGGGGGATTGATTCTTCTTCCCATGATTCTAGGAGGAGATATTTATCAAATGCATACCTAGAAAATAGCCCTATATTTGAAGAAAGAGCACAGAGGCATAATTCTAGGAGGAGCAATGGTCACAGGGGGAGTATGTTAGATGTATTTTCAGCATTACATCAGAGTGATATGCCTTTTTCAAAAGGGGAGAGATTATTCAGATGAATATCAAAGGAACTCAGACAAAGGGAGCATCCCCAAGGAAAGTTCGAGCAGGGGGAGCAACCCCAAGAGGAAAATGGCCCTTTTCCATTGATGTCAAAGGGGGAGAGAAAGTCACAATGATGTGATTGATGATTATTAATTAGGAGAGATAGTCACATTTGGGAGAGATAGTCACATTGGCTATTGATGTAGAGCATGCCTTATCTACATGTTGACATCAATAATTGGTAATTGGTGTTGACATCAATATTGGTATTTCCATCATTTCCAAAGGGGGAGATTGTTGTATCGTGTTGTCATTGGTGCCAATGGTTTGATTGATTGATGTCAAGTGATTGATTGATGCCAAATGATTGATTGATTGATGATTGATGCAATGTAATATTTATTGTCCTTGATGAGAAGGCATAGATGAAGATGGATCGATGAGTTGTCATTGATATGATGAATATGGATCAATGCGTTGTCATTGATACATGACGAAGATGGATCGATGTTGTTTCATTGGTATATGATGCATTGTTGAAAAATGTATAGATGAATCATTATTGTCTTATCATGATTGATAAGGTGCATAAATGGATGAACTCCAAAGTGGTCCCCTTATGATGAAAGACCTCACGGGAAGATGCTTTGTGGATTGAGTTGTCCTAGAAGAATGGTTGGATGACCCATGCTCTCATTATTGTCTTATCATGATTGATAAGGTTCACAAATGGATGAAATCCAAAGTCGTCCCCTTATGGTGAAATCCCTCATGGGAAGATGCTTCGTGGATTGGGATATCCTAAAAGAATGGTTGGAGGACCCATACTTGTATGCAGAATAATGAGATGAAGATCAAGGAAATTGTTTGGGAAACTATCCTAGATGTATATTTCTTGTCATTCCATTTCCGGTGGTATGTGGAATGTCACATAACTCCTCATGGTTTGAGAGTTATGGCCTTACGAAGATGAAGGACCCCCACATGAAGGCTTGAAGCCCCCAAGGTCAAAGAAGTCAAAGTGACCTAAAAGAATAAATCAATATTTAAATGATAAAGTAAAGTGACAAAGTCAAGGTGGATTATTTCAATAATAAAGAGAAGTGACAAAATCAAGAAATGATAAAGTAAAGTGACAAAATTAAGAAGGAATATTTAAATGATAAAGTATTGGAGAACTTTCTATTTATGGAAAGTGGTTAACCCAAAAATAAAGAAAATTGGTTAAGTGACCTAGAAATGGGTTAATATTATTTAAATGATAAAGTAAAGTGACAAAGTCAAGGTGGATTATTTAAATAATAAAGAGAAGTGACAAAATCAAGAAATGATAAAGTAAGGTGACAAAATCAAAAAGGAATATTTAAATGATAAAGTATTAGATAACTTTCTATTTATGGAAAGTGGTTAACTCTAAAAGAATGAAAATAGGTTAAGTGACTTAGAGGATGAAAGTATAAATAAGATAGCAATGGTCTCTTGTAGATTATCCTTTTTGTGGATCAATGGAGAGCTTCTTGTGAGAATATCTTTTGGAGTATTGGTGGAGAGCTTCTTATGAGAGCTTCTTGAGAATTTTTGGTGTAGAACACTTGAGCATATTGAATATCTATAGGTGACTGAGGTAACCAAAGGATATCTAATCTGAATTTCAAAGGGAAGGTGAAGAAAAGAGAGTAGGAATTCAAGGGAGGATAAATTCTTTTCATGATGTTTTCTAAGGTATGTTATTTATAGGTCGTCTCACCATTCTCGTAATAACATTTTTTTAATAATGATTCACACCATGAAATTTATATTTAATTGAGGAAACATAACCAAGTATCTATGGTAAAAAATTTAGCTTGTGGGTCATTGTGTTTTGGGATATACACGCCATGGAAAACAGGGTTTCTGGCTAGTCCTGAAACTAGTCTAAAACAGGTGTTTCGAGTAAAAACGTTATAACTTATTCATAATAGATCCAAATTTAGTGAGACCAAATGTGTTGGTTGTATTATAGTATTTGGTATTTTTTGTAACAGTTTCATATCAATTCAACAAATATTTTGTGTGGGGCACGCTCTACAATGTCGCTCTCTAGAATAATCCAGAATTCAGCAAAGTATGCCATTTTTTCTATAACTCCTTTTCTGAGAGGTTCCAAGTAGTGAAACCTAGAGGAATTTCATAAAAAAAATTGAAGAATATTGTGTATTAGTTTCATATGTTTATTCATTACAGGTACAAAGTTATGATTATTTAAAGTTAGGGTTGTTGACTAATCCAAAACTAGTCATGGTTGAGACAAGCAATTGATGAGTTGGCACATACATGAGGTGTATAGTTGATGATGTTCATACATATTGATGAATCATTGTTGATGAGTAGTTGACACATGATTGGTATATACTTGGTACATGGTTGGATGCACTTGTTTATGGTACAGGTTGATTACAGGTTGTTTGGCACAAGTTGGTGCATGATTGATGGACTTGTTTATGACATATTGATATCTGTTGAGGATTGTTGCCTCATATTAGTTGGTGCTGAGAATGTAAGTTGAGTCTTGCATATAGAGTTGGTGCTCTTGTAGAGTTGTACTCTATTCAGTTGTTGCTGAAAAACCCTCGAATTGAAGTCCATAATAAAAATAAAAATTGTACGTACATCTTGTGTTCTTTGTGTTCCTTGTGGAGATGATTTATTGATGATATATTGCTGGTATGTATTCACATCTAAATGATTATAAATGAAAAAAATGAGTAATGAGTAAATGTTGAATGTTAACTAAGGAGTTTTCTGTAAGAGGGAAGTTTTGGTAAAAATATCCCCACACTCATTCACCCCCCCTCCCCCCTCTCTAAGTGTGGTAGGTGTTTCCAATAGTACTTATCACTTATAAGTCCTTTTTGTGGTCCGACCCACCCATTTTTCCTAAGCTAGACTTCCCCTCTCCAAATTACCACCACTTGCAACCAAGACCTACTAGCTTCCATCAATCAAGCAACCTCAGAAATTTCCTCTACCAATTCCCTCCTTGCATAATTAGAAACCCAGGTCAAGCACAAATTTGACACCATGGACGCAAAATTCATGAACCGATTTAAAACCCTTCAGTCTAATGACAACCAGTTTTTGAAACAACTTTCAGGTCCTTCCTCCTCAGACCAACCCGATGTTGTTGATTCATCTCATTCTCTGCATTTTCAATCCATATCCTTTCATCGTGACCCTTGTATTCCCTGTGTTGCGGTCAATAAATTTGATGGTTCTGATCCTATAGGTTGGGTCACTCAAATGGAGCATTATTTTTCTCTGCATGGTATTACTGATGAATTGGCCAAACTTCGCTATGTTATCCTCTATCTAGATCCTAAACGATGGAAATGGTGGAAATGGCATAAAAATTGACATCAAGGGTATATTTCCTAGACCCAGTTTATTGCCTAGCTCTATGACTACTTTGACACTGATACCCACTATCTTGGTCATTTGACCAAGTTGAAAAAGTCAGGAACAGTGGAAGAATTTATGTATTCTTTTGAGGATTTGGCCTTTTGAACCAAGGGCATGTCGGATGATTTCTTCTATGAATGATTTATTAGTGGCCTAAAGGATGAAACTCGACCCCAAGTTCTCATGGCTTTCCCTCAGAATTGTTGGAAGCTACAAAACATGCTAAAGAATCCCAATGAGTTTTTTTTTCCCAGAACAAAAAAATTATTTTGTTCCTCGCCCTCGACCCATTAATCCTAACCCCCTTTGTCACTCTCCTCAAGTTACAAAAATTAACTAGGGAAGAAATGGTTGAACTCCAATTGAAGGGTCTTTGCTATAATTGTGATGAAAAATATTTTCTGGAGCACAAGTGTAAGGAACAAAAAACATTTATGGTCATTTCCGAAGATGTTCCTAAATAAGATGTGACAGTTCCACTTGTTGAAGAGCCCTCCCTTACCGATGCTACCTCAAAGCCCATTGACCCACCTGAAGTTGAACCACTCATTTCCTTGCATTCTCTCACTAGCTTCTCTGCTCCCCAAACCCATCCACACTTCTCCAACACCAATGACTTCCTCAAAGTGGAAAAACGTCCCTTAAAGGGGTGACGTCCTACTAAATTAGGGTTTAATTTTTGCAAAAGATGAAATTTTAAGTGAATTTTTTAATATTATTTTGTTAAGGGGGAAAGATTAGGGTTGTTGACCCTTAATATTGTGTTTTACTCCCTAAATCGTGGACAAGCTATGTTAACCAAATTTTGTATAAATAGAGATCATAAGATCTCATTTTAAACATAACTCTCCCTCTTGTGAGAGGCTTGGTCTGAAATTTTCAGCCCCCTTGGCTCTTTTAGCTCTTGTGCACTTGTTTTATTGATATGTTATGAATGTTTAATGTAAGAAGTGATGCACTATCCTTGGAAGGTTATTTTATATCTCTTGTGGTGGATTGTCTTGGCATTTCTCTTGATCTTGGTAAGTTTTTTTACTATTATCCTATCATTTTTTCAAGTTCAAGTATTGTTATGCTAGGATCTAGGTGGGACGTATAAGGGCATACATCCCCACCATATATTCACCATTTTATTTCTTCATCTCATTGATTAAGGGTTTTCTAAGAGAAGTATAAGGGCTTACACCCTCTTAACTTAAACCCTAGCTTAGAGAAAATTGCCTTGGGGAGTAAAAGGGCTTACACCCCCAACGAGGTGGCTTCTCTAAGCTCCCTGTGACTCCATTAACCCAATAGTAAAGGAATTTTTCATACTTTTTTTCATTGGATATATAAAATCATTGCCTTGGGAAAATCAATTTTCGGTCTTTTGAAAGATTTCTTGCTTGAAGTTGGTTTGCCTAATTGAGAGGAATCTTCCCTTACTAGGGAGTCCCCTCTCTCCCAACACTCTAATTTTTGTTATAAAATTTAACCTACAGCCATTAGGGATTCATAACCCTAGCTACTAACACTCTCATAACTTCTAAACTAACCCTAGACTAGCTCTCTAACTAGGTCGCATATTTTGAGCTAGTTCTTGGCAACTTTTCATGGTTGATTTTTTTTTTGTTTTCCATTGAATGATACAGCTATAAGGATGCAATTTTATGAAGAAAACAAATGTTACAACAGCCATCTTATCTATCTTCTTAAGTTCCATTTTTCAGCCTATGTTCATTGTTAAAATTGATATTGATTTACTTAACTAGTATAGATATTTATATGATGATTTTAGATGTTTTATTTGCTGATATAATCTGATATCTACTACTGAAAATTAGGGACAAAAATATTAACTTTATGTTCCAACTAACATCTATCATTGAAATGTGTTTTCTCTTGTGTCTCGGGAAGGTACAATCATCCGAAAAAGTAATATACCTATTGGGAATCCATTTCTTAACTTACAATGCATATCTCCCTACCTTTATTTCCATTTAGACTTCGAATCCAGGGGATTCATTTCCACTTCCCTCCATCTCCATCTCAATCCCCCTAGGCTCATTGGGATCACCTCCCTAGAGTGACTAGTCACCCTTGAAGTGAGGGACCTACATCGAGGTGACATTGGGTGTAGGATTCCCAAGTTGTAGCACTTGTTCCATGATTGGGTGGATATTTTACAAACCTATAACTTGCGCTATAACAAGACTTAAAATGATTAATCATTCGAAATCGAAAGAACCTGATTAATAGGCACAATGAAAAGGATATGAGTTGGAAGAAAAGAGGAGAAGTCTTAAGATGTGAGTGTCTCACCAATACATATTATGTTGGAGAGGAAAGGAAGATCCCTATAGATATGCCCTRTGTCAACCTAGGATGGAAMTCTTCCACTAATGTATTGGTGAAAGAAGAKGAAATATCCAACGATGAGTATTGTGTATCGATGAAGATTGAGGATCCCCATCGATACACAATGTATTGATAAAGATAGGGGAAGCTCACTGATATAATGTGTATCGACGAAAAATATATATCAATTGTCTGTGTGTCATCATTTGGAAGTGGGTTGGMCTTTGACATATCGATGTGCAAAAGAAGATCGACCTCTGCTATATCAGTTCCAAGAAGGAGATTGGCTTTCACTGGCGGTAGAAGGAAGAAGAAAACCAAAAAATTCTAAGTGTTGGAAGGTTTTATAGCATCGATGAGAATAGGGAGATGACACCAATATAGAATGTATCTGCAAAGATAGAGGGTGCTCGCCATTATGTTGTGTATCAACAAAGACAATGGATGTTCACTGAAACGTTATGTATAAGTGAATATAAAGGAGGCTTGTTGATATGTTGTGTATTGACGAGCCATAGTGACCTTCAAAATCAATGGTAAAATATGGAGAGTAAGAAGAGAGTCTTGTGATTTAACATTTTCATGAAAGAGTCTAAAATTTTTTCCAATAGAAAAAGTTTAATATGGGACACAATTTATAATCTTCGAGTAATGTTGAATATAAGAAATTAAGGAGGGTGTTGTATTGGCACAACAAAAATAAATGTAGTACTTTGAATATGAAAGTAATTGCTAAAATGAAATGAAATAAGGAGGGTGTAAGAGAATGAGACCTTGAATTTCTAGAGCACGTGAACTAACAATGTGGGATCCTTCTAAGGCATATGAAATATGTCATCATGGTTGTATCAATGATGAAGTGAGCTATAAACTAGTAACATAACTGTTAGAGGGTTTCCCCAAGCAAGGGTGAAGGAAACACCCACTCTATGGGAAGGAAAAGAAGAAATAAACATAAATAAGAGAAAATAAATGAGGTTGTGAGGATATGGAAGAACTAATGAAGGTAGAAGACATGAGTGGAGGAAATTCCAACATGAAGCTAGCCAAGGTGTGAAGGGTGATGATGCTAGTGAAGCACCATGAAAGGATAAGTGAAAGAGAAGGGAGGAAGGAGATTCCAAAGAGATGATAAAGGCACTGATCTTATAGTTGTAGTATCCAAGATGTGACAACCAAGACTGGTGTACTAGTAAAGAGACAAGGAGGAAGCAACATAATGATAAGTCCCATATAGGAAGAATTAAATTTGGGTTGATCCCTACCTGAGACATAAACCTATTTGGAGACAAACACTATCAAGTTAACCAAAAAGGAAGGAGACAAAATGAGTAAAAAGAGAGGGAAAATGTGAGAGAGAAAAAGAATAGCAAAGGAGGAAAGAGGGTGACATTGGTTTCTTTAGGTATAAATTGGGCAATACTAATGATGAAAGCTCCAAATTGATCACAAAAGGGTCCCATTCCTAGACAAGGCTTCATTCAACTTGGTAAACCATATCCAATATGGAGACTTTATAAGTCTAGTATAACTAAAAACTATCTCGAGATGCCAATACAAGAAGAGGGAGAGAGGTGTATCTTACCCCTAATGTCTAGGAGACAAGAAAATGGATGAAAATTTTCAATAAGAGAGGAAGAGAATGAGAATATGGGAGCAGAGGGAGGTATACAACGTATTAGGGAAAGTGAGAAGAGAAAGTGAACCTTCTCTATGGGGAGTAGTGGAGAGAAATGATACAAGGATAGACTTATAAATGAAAAAATAAGGAGTAGAGGCACCTACCCAAGTCAAGTAGAAGAAAGGAATGGAATCAAGAAAGGTTGGGGTTGAGTATAATGAAAAAATGAGGGATACCAAGCGAGAGGGAAGTCATAGATATTTAATATTCTTAAGTGAAATTTTCATTTTGATATAATCTGATATCTACTGATGAAAGTTAGGGACAACAATATTAACTTGTTGATCCAACTAATATCTATCATTGCAAAGTGTGTTCTCTTATGTCTCGGGTAGGTACAATCAATTGGAAAAGTACTATACCTGTGGGGAAGCCATTTATTAACTTACAAGGCATATGTCCCTACCTTTATTTCCATTTAGAATTGAACTCTAGGGAATTCATTTCCACTTCCCTCCATATCCATCTCAATCCCCCTAGGGTCATTGGGATCGCCTCCCTAGAGTGACAAGTCACCCTTGAAGTGTAGGACCTACATCGAGGTGACATTGGGTGTAGGATTCCCAAGTTGTAGAACTTGTTCCATGGTTGGGTCAGGATTTTACCAACCTAAAACTTTCACTATAACAAGACTTAAAATTCTTAATCATTCGAAATTGAAAGAACCTAATTAATAGGCACAACGGAAATTATATGAGTTAGAAGAAAAGAGGAGAGGTATTAAGATGCGAGTGTCTCACCAATACATATTATGTTGGAGAGGAAAAGAATATCCCTATAGATATTCCATGTGTTAGCGCAGGATGGAACTCTTCCGCTAATGTATTGGCAAAAGAAGAGGAAATCTCCAACGATGAGTATTGTGTATCGACCAAGATTGATGATCCCCATCGATACACAATGTATCGACGAAGATAGGGGAAGCTCATTGATATACTATTTATCAACGAAAAATATATATCAATTGTCAATGTATCATCATTTGGAAGCAGGTTGGCCTTCAACATATCGATGTGCAAAAGAAGATCGACCTCTACTATATCAGTTCCAAGAAGGAGATTGAATTTCACTAGTGGTAGAAGGAATAAGAAAACCAAAAACTTCTAAGTGTTGAAAGGTTTTATAGCATCGACGAGAATAGAGAGATGACACCAATATAGAATGTATCTGCCAAGATAGAGGGTGCTCGCCAATATGTTGTGTATCAACAAAGACAATGGATGCTCACGGACATGTTGTGTATCAGTGAAGATAGAGGAGGCTTGTTGATACATTGTGTATTGACGCGCCAGAGCAACCTTCACAATCACTGAGAATGGTAAAATATGGAGAGTAAGAAGAGAGTCCTGTGATTTAACATTTTCATGAGAGAGTCTATAATGTTTTCTAGTAGAAAATTTTTAATAGGGGACCTAATTTATTCTCTTCTAGTAATGGTGAATATAAGAAATTAAGGAGGGTGTTGTATTGACACAACAAAAATAAATGTAGTACTTGGAATATGAAAATAATTTCTTGTTAAGCCCTAATATTGGCTCATTAACTCTTAATTGGGGCATATTAGATTAGTAATGTTATTTTATTTATGTCAGCTTGCTCATTAACCCTTAATTAGGGCATATTAGATTAGTAATGTTATTTTATTTATGTCGGCTTTAGGCCATTAGTTGTAATTATACCTCCTA
>JASDQU010241197.1:94792-123982 GCA_032191745.1 Picea mariana
TTTTTCGGAACTCTTTCTCATCTTGAGAAATTCCTTCTTCCGATGCCATCTTCTCGCTGTGAGAAGCTCTTTTTCTCAATCCAATAAATGGATTCTCTGCAACAAGCTCACATTCACCACACTGTAGCTTTTCCCTGGTTAACATGCAAAACTCAAATCCAAACATCAACTAGCTCTAGTACCACTTGATCCGTCAGATCTTTTAATGACTTATGGTTGAGTTTTAATTTTGCATGCGTTAATTAACCATTTGGGAAAACTTAGTGAAAGAATGAGGAAAGAAGAGGAATTATACAGCCATATACATATGTGCATATCTGAAATGCAATAAAAGACAGCAAACCATAACACGCAGATTGATAACGGAGTTCGGCACAACTTTGCCTACGTCTCTGGGCCTTTTCTCTGTGGGGGAGGCTTCTTTATTTCTGTTAAAATGCTCAAAAGTACATCACTGCAATGCCAAATGGTTACAAGACTGATCTGTTCATGTTCGTCCAGATCTCAAGAACCCTGCAAAGAAAACGACATGCAAAACGGACGTCCGGAGCTCCTAGAAATGGCCCGACAGCGTCTGCTCCTCAAAATCTTCCCTGCGTCAAAATGGCTTTGTCTTGGCTTCTCCTCAGCATAATTCTACTCTGAATGCCCCCTATGGCCTCAAACAAGCCTAGGTTATATAATTGGGAATTTGGTTTCTCACCTCCAACTTCCTCCCCAAAATTAGGCTCCAAAACTACCCAATAACTCCCAAAAATGGAGTAAATACATTAAAAATGGTTAATTAATAACTAAAAACCAAAAGTTAGGTATAAAACCCACTTTGTAACCATAATTCAGGCATAGCCCCCTTTCCTGAGCGCATGCCCCCTTGGCAGGGTCACATGGCTTCATGTGGCCGAGCGCCAGCCCAAAAGGGCTGTGCGCTGGCCCCCTTTTGGCGCTCCTTACAATACTTTACAATATATTTTATAATGTGGATTTTACAACATAAGAATTAATTTGGTGTATTGGCAAAGGACCATTGTGAAGGCGCTTAGGCTTAGTGGTTGGTCATGGGTTCAAAACCCAGGGACCCCAAAACTTTTGAAACCTGCCACTTTGACTGATGACTGGGTGCCACATGGCTGCCCATGACTGGGCTACATGGCATCTCCTCATTTGTCGGATTAATGCCACTTGTCAGTTATTGACTGGTCCAGTTGCCTGCCAAATGTCTGCCTTGTCAGTGAACCTGCCCAATCACCATCAGCCAGAGAGTGCCATGTCATCTCCTGCACAGTCAGCATGCTGGTGTCATCGGTGTTGACTTTTTGACCAATTGACCTTTGACTTTTTCCCTGTTTGGGCTTCCGATCAGAACGCGATAACTTTCGCGTACGGAACCCGTTTGAAAAAGTAAATATATCGCCGGAATCAGGAAGACGAGACGGACGCAATGGCATTGGTTTCGTCGGATTCTAAGCACTTTCATTTTTTATCATTTTTCAAGCCTTGTCAGGCTTCTGGATCCGATTTCGGATCAGTCGAAATTCCCAAATTCTTAACAAAAAAAACCTATAGTAATTTCACAACCAGAATAAAGGAGGCAAGGTTGCACAGCCAAAATATCCTTTATGTTCCTTATATGGTATGTTCCCCTCAGGTTAGGATTTGGAGGGTTCCTATGGAAAAAAGTTTGACCTGTGTAATACCTCTATGATATACATGCGGGGTCAAACAATATCACTCGACCCAATATCTTAAGGTATGAACTAAGGAGGCTTGACAGTACCCTTATTCATACTACCAGATTACCGAGGTGGTAGAGAGTGTCTTCCTAATTACTTTTCTCGGTGGCACTATAGCAGTCAAGCGATCAATAGTTTGATCTAGGGATAGTTTTAGGAGACATAAGGGACTCCCAATATACCTATCGGTACATGGGAGTGATGGTCATCTATAGATTTTGTCTGATGAAGTACTACTCGAGGGGTACTAACAGGGGTTACAAAAGTTTCCAACAAGGGTGAAAATTTGGTTTCTAGGCAACCCCATGAAACCATTTGTATCTCCTACATGTACTCTTCCCCACTGTAGTTTTACCTATTGAACGATAGATATTTGTGCTTTAAATATTCCAACAGTACACATCTCTACCCTGAAGAAAAAAAATTACCCACAATTCCTGCTAAGGAAATTGCTCTTATACCACTTGTAAGGTACCATATGTAATATAATATGAAAAAACAAGGATATTCAGTAGATATCAATGGAACAAAAAAATATTGAGAAGAGTAATACAAAAAATAATACCTTTATTCAAAGAAAGCAATGTTCATGTGTGTCTCTAAGGGGGAAACCTCTAGCAGAGAAAATATATATTACAATAATTCTCAATACAAAGATTTCTTATTCCTCATACTCTTATTTATAGTAATTATATCTTCTAAATAGCATTCTAGAGGAAGATCGTTCTAAAAGAAGAATCTTCTATTAGGTCCTATTACATGGACTTGTTCATATTTATTAAATAGGCCTTATTAACTAATTTCATCATTTATTACAAGGAAAACAATATTATTCTATCTACGTGAGAGGTTAGGGAGGTTAGGTCCCTAACAATGAATAACCTGATAACATAAGAACAAGAGATTTACAGAATAACATAACTAAAATTATGAATATTTTAAGCTCTTAATATAAATAGGTACATCTTTTGATCAAGCTCCTTAGTGTTTTCTCCTCCAAAAAAAAAATTCTTGACATCGATCTTTTGCTCACTTTTAAAGGTGGACTAGGTCCACTATATTATTAAATAAGGACCACTATGGTAGTTAGATATAATAAATGGGTAATTAGATATAATAAATGTAAGAGGACTTATTAGAAGGTTCTACTCTTAGAAGATTCCTCCTCTAGAATGTTCTTAGGTGATGGTAGTAATATATAAAGGGGTTCAAGAAATGTAATGGGATATGAAGAGAAACATTGTATTTGGAGTTGAAGCTCATTAGGAAGAAGACCCCTCGAAGAGGCAAGTGAACATGAGAGGATCCCTTCCATAATAGGATCCATTGTATGGTGTTTCCCTACCTCAAGGGTTTGGTAATAATAAAGTGTGGTTTCTTCTATCTTGCTTTGTGGATGTCTTGTGTATTCAATATTTGTAGATCTATTCAAGTTCTCAACAAGTGCTATCAGAGCACTTTCCTTGGCATACATTGTGGGCAAATATATTTATTTTTGCAGATTTTTTTTTTTGGAAAAGAAACAATAGGGCCGCGACATTCCATAAATTTTCGGTATATTTCTGCTCAAAATTTGCAGAAAAAGGTTGTATATATGAGTTCCTCTTATAAAAACACCCAAGTTGAAAAAACAAAATCGTCTGAAATGGAGTCCGGAAAGTCAAGATATTGAAGTTTTAAAATCTGCAAATTTTCAGGGTTTTTTTATTGGACGACGACGTGATTTTTTTATTTATATAGCAGATGGAGGCCGAATTTTCCCAAACAAATTACATATCTGATTTCATCTCACAATTTCACCCAATTTCAAACAAACAATCAGCCAAAACAGAGTCCGGGAAGTGAAGTTATGAGCATTTTAAATTCAACAGTTTTTTAGGGTTTTTCCAAAAAAGGTCGTGATTTCCTGTCATAACTTATTGTTCTACTTTTTGGGTTTTTTCATTACAGATGTGGGACCGAAGAGTTCATAAGGTTCTTATATGGATATTTCCTCTCAAACCCTCAAAGAAATTCTACAAATTACTGAAGCATTCAAATCCGAATTGTATGACACATTGGATACTAGATTGCATGGTCTCACAAACTACCTCAATGATAGTTTTTGTAGTATTCAAGATTCATTGGATAGCATGCAGGAGAGATTTCTTATGGAAGACATCATGGATGAATATAATCAATAAATATATTCTTCGTATGATTTGGAGGCCGATTGCGATGATTGGTATATGGATAGTTGTCATTTTTGGGATGACAACCACTTTCATATTTTATTTGATAACTATAATCCACCTTCTGTAGAGAGTATCAATGTGACAAATCGAGAGCCAATGATTATTACCAGCGTCCATCCTGCATATTCTATAGTGATATTATTCCTTCCATATTCGGCTACGACCATTTTCCACTATGTCAATGGATCTTCTTATTTGGATCCACATGACATGTGTTAGTCTTTGGAGCATCATTTTCAGTTGGTTATTGGGTGTCGAAATCTTCCATGTGGGGTTCACATGAGCACTTGGACATGGGACCCAGTATTACAATGGTGGTTGGACTACTTCAGCATGGTGGCTTTCCTTTCTACATGGGACCTTAGTTCTCCAGTCTTCTTCAACATTATGGTCCACAATTATCCATGGGACCCTGGTATATAGTTGTACATCAAGCGTTGAGGACAATGCTTTCATAAAGGGGATGGAATGTTAGGTAGCTAGAGAGGTAGTGGGGGGGGGGCAAAGGGCCCATAGTGATAATAGTGGAGGCCATTCAATGTAAGGTGTACTGGGTCCGCTATATTATTAAATAAGGCCCACTATGGTAGTTAGATATAATAAATGGGTAATTAGATATAATAAATGTACGAGGACTTCTTAGAAGGTTCTACTCTTAGAAGATTCCTCCTCTAGAATGTTCTTAGGTGATGGTAGTACTATATAAAGGGATTCAAACAATGTAATGGGATATGAAGAGAAATATTGTATTTGGAGCTAAACCTCATTATTAGGAAGCCCCCTCGAAGAGACAAGTGAAAATGAGAGGATTTGTTCCATAATAGGATCCATTGTATGGTGTTTCCCTACCTCAAGGGTTTGGTAATAATAAAGTGTGGTTTCTTCTATCTTGCTTTGTGGATCTATTGTGTATTCAGTATTTGTGGTGATTATATTTGTATATCTATTTAGGTTCTTAACAAATTCAATGTACTTATCATAATATGTAATAGATGGAAACAAATTTTTTATTTTCCATAATAGATAGAAATGATTGATCAAACTATCTACTATAGCTTGACCCTTTAGTGCTCGATTCATTTCTTGGAATTTATCAATGTTTTCTCTTAATTTAAATAAGTTATTCCCGTAAGATTAAAAAGAAAGGAGGTTTCCCTTTTTACCCCAACATGTTGGCAATCCCATTTGTACCAGATTATTGCACATATTGGTAAAACGTTTAATGTTCCTTCTGACTATAATGAATTTATTTTGAGCCCGCTAGACTAAATTTTTCTTTGTGAATGTTTTTTCTATTTCCATGATCAATGAAGTAGTATCCTTTAGCCCATGAGTTCTTAAATCCTCTTTGGATTTGGAATTAAGGAATTTTATGATTTTATTAGCTAATTGGGGTTTATTTCCCAAATATTGGAATGTTTGTTGTATAGATTTCTCTTCTTCACATGCTAAATCTAATTCATCTCCCATCAATCTAAAAGAAATCCACATATTTGTGATTTATGTTATATTTTGATCCCAAAGAATATGCTTTTCGCCAATCAAATAAGGTTTTCCAACAAACTTGCCTTGTAGTTTCTCTATTTCTTCTTGAAATTTAGCCTTGATATTTTGATATTTTTCAATAACCTTGTCTTTATCAACCAATTGTTCTATTAAGATATTAATTCATCATTATACAAAGAAATTGTTCTTTTTAAATTCTCAACCTCTACTTCTTTTAGATTTAAATTTGATAGATTTTTGGCCAATTCTTCGTACGTGTCTGTAGATGTTAAAGGATTACAAGAAGATGGTCCTTGATACACATGTTTATCTTTTTCTTTCTTCAATACTTCAATTTGTTATTCATATAACTCAATATAATTGTTCATATAACTCATCAATCCTCATTTTCTTAGTTCTATTAGCCAATTTCTCTTGTTTTAGTTATTTTTTTATTTTGTCTACCATGGCTTATAATTTAATCATATTGATATAATTATGCATCACATCTATAAATAGCATCTCTCTAGTTTTTTTGTGCAAATCCATTTTGTCAGCTAGATTTATTTGATCTAGTTTGAGTGAAAGTTTGGAAACTTTGTAGTCATTTGTCATTTTCACAATCTAGGATTTAGGATCTAATATAGCCATGTTCGAATCCCCATTTTCATAATCTAGGGCTAACAAAAATATGGTATGTGAAGATCCTTGGCTCCAAATTTGAGGATATATATCTTGCTTAATCTTGATATTTTTATTAATCACTTCTATAAATTGAGAAAAAATATTTTCTTCTTTTGAATTATTTGTTGTTGAGGCTTCATTTTCTCCTTGATCCCTTGAACTTTCAATTCTTGTTGATTGAAGATACTGAATTGAGAAAATAGGATCGCTTGTTGATGCATCTTTTGTTTTATTTATTGACTTACCTTTGTCCTCTGACTGTTCCCCCACTCTCTTATTCTTGTTTGGTTGTTATTCCTCTTCCACATTTGAAAATGTCCGAGAAGATTCAAGATGAGTCATTTTATTTCTATTCTCATGTTTTTGTGGTGTTTTAATTGTGGATGGCTAAGTTGACTTAGTAGAATCTTGTACTTGACTTTGAAAAATTCTGTGTACATCTTCCCAACTTTCTTGATTTGATAATTCTTCTAATATAGGTTTATTCTGATGTCCATAAGAGACAATACCTTGATCCAATATTTTCTTAGTAATGATTAAATATGAATCATAACTCAATGATTCCCCCTACTGAAAACCCATTTATTGGAGCATTTTGTCTGCCACATCCAATGTTTATCTGGTATTGAATATGAAAGGTCCAAGTTCCTTCTTTAACTTAAAAGTCACCTTTTGTTTCTTTAAAGAAAAATGAATATAATTAGAATTTAATATTTTCCTTGTGTATTCTAGAGAAAAAATTATCATTATCAAGAATACTATTAAAAAAAAGGGTTGGGATTCAGAACCATAGATTTTGATCTCTGTATGATTTTGAAAGAAATACCAATCTCCCACCTTAGTGTCTAGACTCAACTACAAAATTTTCTTGAATTATGGAAACATTCTTGGAGGAACTTATTCATGAATAATAGTGTAAGCAGTGGACATAAATTGATTGAAATGTTCAATGAATACTACATTTTGAGGTATTTTTATAATGAAAGAAATGCAATGGATAATTGAGCAGGGATTACCCATTTCATCTTCTATATTCAACTTAAGGTGTTGAAACTTGATGGCTTGAAAATACAAGAAAAAATATACCAAATATGACTGAAATCTAAAGTATCTGTTGGCCTCAAATTCTATCTAAAGTATATGCTGACCTCAAATTATATTAATTGAAAATGAATATTATCATCCAAATACTGAGCATAATTGAACTTAACTAAGGGTTTGATAGAAGGTGTACAAATAGAGGACATAAACCCTAGAATGGCTTCATAAAAAAATATTTTCATGGTCATAACCTAAAAGTGAACACAACATAGTTATGGATTTCCTAGAGATCTTAGGAAAAATACTAGTTTCATAAGTGGAGGAGTTTTCAGGTATAGTGGCATCTTTGTCCAAATAGAATTTAAATGAAGTATCTCTTTCTTGAGAACTTAATTTCTTAAAACTAGAAAACATTTTTTCTTCTTGAAGGATTTGAGTCTCAATAACTTCTACCAACTTTAACATCTCATGGATTGACTAGTCATTTAACACAAACAAGACAAACCCATTTCTAGATATGAAAAACCTTTTAGTGGCTACATAGTTTGATGCACACCAAGACACAAATTAATGGAAATGCTATGTTTGAGGAACTACAATTTTTATACGTCATATTCCCAAACATGATAAAAATCATGAAGGTCTTGGAAATGATCAAAGGCTAGCTGGTGGATTTCATACAAGTCAAATTGAGACAATACTTTTTTTTTTCAAATAAGGAAACCAATAATATATAGTAATATTAGAAAAACCTTAACAATTTCAAGATCCACCTGTAAAGTTAATAGTTTCTAAGTCCTTACAAAATTATAGAAACCCTGTGGGATCACCCACATACCTTACCAAGACGACCTCTACTTTAACTAAGGAATTACCTTCAATTAAATTGAGACAATACTTTGTCAAATAATTATTGTCTCAGTTTTCTAGGTCATGCTCTTCTGCAGTTAAGGTTTGACCTGACTTTGAAACCTTAGAAGAATTAATTCTTATAAATAAAGAAAGAATGATGTTTTAAAATACCCATAATATCCTTTTTTGTTGAAGAAATACAACTTTTTGTTGTCTTTGACTATTTGACAACTCCAAAATGTTCTTTTGTCCTTTGTTTGCTCCATATTTGTTTCTTTTTCTTTAGCCACGCATCTTTACACTTCCATTGTGATATTTTACATTTTATTCTCTGAAATTTATCTTTGGAACATGTGGCACATTGTTATGGGTAGAGAAAACAGCTGGAAAATATTTTTGAATGATGATATGTCATGTCAACATACGTCACATGACATCACCTGTCATGTTAGCGCCAAGTCACTTCTTTGTTGGAAGCTCTGTCAGTGCCCTCAAATGAAGTTGCATGAATGGTTTTTAGCGGGGTCCCTTGGTGGTTTAAAAAACCATCAAGGATGGGCCCGACCCAATACTCAACCACCACATCGCGCACACCCAAACCATGGTATATATATTTGGTATCCCCCCTTGAGTGAATGTTGGGAAAGTTATGGGGGCTGAAATTAATTATAACATGTTACACCAAAAATTTATTAAAAACATATTTACATATTATAATGTAATGTTATACATTACATTTTTAATTATTTAGTATATAGTCTTATTACATTATTAGTCCATGTCGTAGGCATAGAGGGACTATAGTGATCGATAAGTCGTTGACTTCATATTAGTTTGTCCTTTGACTACAAATATTTCCATATTATCTATTGTTGGAACCAGGGAAATGAAAACATCAATTTTTATATTAAAAAAAGTACCATATTTGTCATGATCTGATTAGATAAGGGATTGGAGGTCTTATTGTTGGCTTCACTATTCCCAAAGTTATATATGTTGGCATATAAAAAGTATTTGATCGTATATGGTCTTTTTGAATCATGTATTTTGTTATGCATTCATTGAAGGTGGATTAATGCTAGAAATAGTTCGAATGTTTGGTTTAGCATTTTATGCTAGGTAAATTTATGGCAATGTTTGATATGTTGGCATATCCAAGTTTGGCCTTCGAATACATTCTCTAGTGTTCGAACTATTGTTACAAAAAATATAATATTTTTTTTGGGATATGTTAGAGACCTACCACATTGCATTTTTTTTCTGAAATGTTTACAGAGCATTTCTGACAGACTTAAATGTTTACCTAACAGCCTTGGTAGCATTGAATGGTTGCTTAACAGGCTTTTTACAATACATTTTCTTTTGTTTTTTAAATTTATATGCTTCAGCGACATTGTTGGTTCACTGGTTCATGCTTGTTTTTTGCATCTCCCCTGATTTCTTATTTGCATGTTGTTGTTATTCTTGCTTGCTTATTCGTGTTGTTGTAGTTTGCATGTTTGGGGTTCTTCAATCGCAATTGGAACTGTGACATTCCTGGTGGATTGGTTGTTTCTTGCTTCTTTCTTCGCTGCATGTTGTTTATTGTTATTTGATTTGACTTTGTAGGGTCGGGGTTGTATGTCTGCAGTTGGGCCTTTTGGTGCTTCTTAACTGGGTTGTTGTTTGTTGCTTATTCTTGTTTTCTTGGTTAACTGATTCATGCTTGCTTTTTGCATCTCCAGTGATTTATTATTTGCGTGTTGATGTTGTTCTTTCTTGCTTGTTCGTGTTGTTGCAGTTTGTACGTTTGGGGTTTTGCAATCGTGATTGGAACTGTGTTGTTCCCGGTGGATTGGTTGTTGCTTGCTTCCTTCTTTGTTGTATGTTGTTTATTGTTGTTTGATTTGACTTTGCAGGGTTCGGGCCCTGGGCCTGCAGTTGGTCCTTTTGGTGCTTCTTAACTAGGTTGTTATTTGTTGCTTGTTCTTGTTTTCCTAGGGTTTGCAATGTTGGGATGATGCATCCGCAGATGGATCTCTTCTTAAATTATTTTGCAGTGGAGTCTGCATAGAATACTATTAAGATAAAAAAACATACAAAAAAATTGCAGTCGATGTAAATTGCATCTCTTACACATTGAACCAGAGTTTGTCGACCTCAAAATATATTTCATAGTTGTCGGCCTCAAACTATATTTCATAGTTGGCGATGCTTTTTCCACGGATTATGTGTTTCTATGGTTTCATAGTTATGAGAGTAGTTTTTGTTGTGTGAGTGATATAGTTTTTCTCTCCCTTTTATTTTCCTCTTGTAAACTGCATTTCTGGCTCTATAGTTTCTTGCCTTTCTATGGTCATTCCAACTGACCATCGTTCGGTTGCATACTTAGGCAGTTTATGGATGTGACTTTGCGGATAGGTTCTATCGAACTATGACAGGTTGTGTTCAATCTATACATCTTGCACCCAGAACTTCCATGCTCTAGAAATGGACCCGACACTCCTCGAACTCGCAACCATGCCTCTGCCTGTAATGGGTTTGTCTATTCGACCTAGCTTTCCATAGTTAGTCAAGTTTTCAAAGTTTGGTCGGTTGATGCCTTTCCGAGTTCAGAAAATTTAAAACCATCCCCACTACCTTTCATCATTCCCAATAGACATTAATTATGCTTTCAAAATTTACAATCGACCAGACAGGCTCGAAAAGATTGGCTTTAATAAGAGGAAAGCTCGAGGACATATCCCATTAAAATGAATAGACATGCAAATATTATGGGATCTGGTAATTTCTTTTTCCTACATTTTGAATTTGAAATATATATATATATGGATCTTTTAGTTTTCTTGAAGGCTTCAGCATAGTCCACGAACGTGTCACCCACGAAGACCTTAACGTCATGTCCCTCTTTAATATTGTGCATATCTTAGATGTCAGATTTGAGAATCTGCTCAGATATGGGCATGTTAATATGTGCTATTAGTGACTATTCAACATACATATTCGAAAAGATTGGAATTAATAAGCGAAAATATCAAGAACATCTGTCATTATAACGAATTAACACAAAATCTACGGAAGATCATCCAACGTTGCTTTTAAATACTTATTGCCATTTCTCTCTATCATCAAAGAGTTGTGATTTAGGGTGCCTTCATTCTAATGTTCCTGGTCATGGACATGTAAGACAACTTAGAGATGTGATTGAGGCCAAGATGAAAGAAGAGAGACTGGTTTTATGTGACGTGAGCTTTGAGTAAAAAAAAAAAAAACTCTATTATCCAACAAAAAATTCTAGAGGAGGGAAAAGAAGAATAAGTATCTTCTGGTTGGTGCTCTCCCTATGTTCGATGCTTTGGTTGGTTGAAAAGGCTTCTTGGAGATTTTTTTGATGAACTTCTTTGTTTTCTTACTGGGAGTTGTAATGGATTTTCAGGTCACATGCAAAATAGTTCTTCATTGAAGTATATAGTTTCTTCCAACAACACAGACTTGGAAAGTGTATTGAATTCTACAGATCCCACAAGATTTGTCTTCCTCGGGGGAGATGCACTTACCGTGGCTTGCAAAATGGCCTGTGATGTTCGTAAATGACACGAAATATTACTCCATTTGTGAATGTAACTAGAGGCGGGTAACATAAACTGTATGGATGGATAAAATGACATATTATCACTACAAAAGTTTCTATTTCAAAGTTTGTTGAGGTACTTGTGGGTGTGGTAACCGACTTGACAGAAAGCCATGTTCTTTTTCAAGTTTTGTTCAGTTTCCTTTGGATGTATTTACAGACTCCACATATTTGGCATCACCTCCGAAAATTCTAGACCTTTATGTGGGTTGCCATATCTGCCACCGCTATGAGGAAAGATATATTCTGATGTTATTTTCAACATTTGATACACTTGCCAGACTTGTGTTGATGTGTTCTGCAACATTTGATACACTTACCAGACCTGTGCTTCCCAAAGAAGTGATATACCTCAACAGATTAACATTTTGCAGCTAGGTTGGACATTTTTTCCAATTTACTGTAATAAAGCAACGAAGTTCAACATACAAATCTTCAGGCAACCTTTTCAGCCAAACAGATGATCGAATACATGGAGAATAGCAGTCACAACATACTTGGATTTTTTTCCCCTCCCATAGCTTTTGTGACATAAAAAAACTCCCTCCACTTTGAAATCGACCTGAATTGCATTTCTAAGTTGTCTCGAATGTCAAGGGTCAGGAAGATTGCAAGGAAATCACCTTAAACCCCAAGTTTTCGATGACAGAGGGAAATTAATACTTGACAAAGAATGGAATGTTGAATAACCAACCATGTCAGGAAGGTCATATATGGAAGAGACAAGCTATTCAAAAAACTAGGATAGATGTAGTTAGCAACAACAAATAAGTACAATACCCAAAATTGATATTCAACTCGTTTTTTTCAAATAAAGGGTTTGCACGTCAAGAAAGTTGTGAACAATCTTCATCAATGTACATATTTTTTATTGGTTGGTGGCAGGTGAAATTGCAATCGTTGTGGAAAATAGTCTCAGCTGTATTTTGTAACCCATCCTATTTGAATATAGAATAATTCTTGTTTATTTTTTAATAGTATTTTCCAATCTCTGCTATTTGTTTTAATTTTATTATGGAGGACCCGTCCTACTTCCATTCTTTGGGTCTCGTAAATAGAATTAATTAATGAGTTACAAGAAGGAAACTTAGGTGTTGACGCGATGTTCCTGTTCATTATCTTGCATATATTGCATCTTCTTCTATTTGATAATATTTGTGCATATATACTAATATCAGTACTATTGAAATAAATACAAAAACTTCTTCTTTGACAAAGATTAGGCAATTGTGTTTGGGTTTGCGGTATTAAACAATTATGTTCCTTGTTCCGTCATATACATATTGTAGCCAAAGAGCTTCCGTGATCTACAATTTATGCTTTAAATACTAATAACTCACCATGCATTCGAAAATCTTGGCATTAATAAAGGAACGGATGAGTCTGTCTTAATTACTTAAATCACACCAAATTTTGATTACATTTAATTTAATTTAGATATTAATGTTTATGGAGAGTCGACGTTTTCTCATGTCATTGCAAGGAGTAAAAGATGAATAGATGATAAGGAGTTTATCTCGTTGAAACCACAATGAAAATTCATGTTTCTTGTTGTGTTATATACATCTATTAGTCAAAATTTCTATGGTTTCAAAAAAATTTGTGAACCGAAGAGCATCCTACAAATTGGGAGATCATTTGCATTTTAAACAGAAACAATCCATTAATATATATTAGTATGAATACTATTCAGATAAATATGAAAACTTTCTCCATTAATACATATTATTATGAATACTATTGAAATAGATATCAAACCTTTATCTTGGCCAATACTTAGCCAGTTATCTGGCCAACAGGCCCCGGGTTCGTAGTACCCAACACCTATGTATCATGTTTCATCATATACATCTTGTAGCCAAAAAACTTCGGTGATCTGCAATTTATTCTTTTACTAGTGAGAACCCAGCAGGGGTTCGAAAACATTGCCATTAATAAACGGAAAAAAAAAGGTTTTTTGACTGTCAGATACTTCTTCCTTTTCCCCTTTTCCTTTTCTCGTCCATTATGGCTTTCGGGTTTTATACTTATTCGCATTTCTATGATGGGCGGTTGCAGGGTTCGCGGGCCGACATATCTTCATCTCCATCTATATCTTCACATGACGAATCCGACCGACCATTGTTCCTTTCCATACCTAGTCAATTTTATGTTCGTGGTTGACGGGTTAGCACATACGAACTAGCCTTTTATTATTCCCGCCCATTATCACTTTCTGGATATATACTTAGTTGCCTTTATATGGTATCTGGTTCCAGACTTGGCGAGTTGAAATTTATTCATCTCCATATATATCCTCACATGATGGATCCGACCGATTGTTGTTCCTTTCCATACTTAGCCAATTTTATGGCCGACGTTGTGGTGTCAGCGCTCACGAAATTGGTTGTTTATCGTTCTGTTATATACATCTTGCACTCAAAACATCTGCAATCTACAATTCCACTGTGGGTTCCTTGTATACATTAACTTCGTTCAAACTATTTGTCGCTGCCTTCCATCCCCAACAACTTCACGTCCTTCCTGATATACATCAACTATGCTCTTACTAGTGACAACTAGACATAGTGGTACAAAAGATGTTTTCGTGATATGAAATTTATGCCTTAACTAGTGAGAACTCAGCAGGGGTTCGAAAGGATTTTCATTACTAAGAAAACACTAGATGTTCTTCTCGGAGATACATAGTCCTTTTTCCCTTGTCTTGTTCCCATGTATTATCTCTTTCTAGATATATACTCAGTCGCCTTTCTATGATCATGGGTTCCAACGTTGGCCTGGAAAATTGGACTGCCCGCTGTTCCTTTTCATACGTAGTGAATTTTATGCCCACGGTTTCCAGGTTGGCACTTTTGAACTCTGTTGCTTGTTTTTTCATGATATACATCTTCCACTCAAAATTTCCGTGATCTACAATTCCACTGCGGACTCCTTCGTCCTTTTTMCCTTTTTTTCTTCCTGTGTATTATGGGACTATAAAGTATGGACATGATATTTTATAGACCATGTACAGATTGCGCATTCCATACCTAGCCACTTTTTGGATCGTGGGTTCTCAGGCGGGTGGGCTCAAAATTGTGCCTCCATTGTTATGTGACCTACAAATAGAACCCATAATTCGACTATATACAAATTGACAAGAGGACCTATGGGCTAGCTGACTCAACATTTCACTTCTATTGTTTCGTGTCCTCCAAACAACGCTCGCAGTTCCGCGATATAGAAATTGACACACAGACTCCAGGGTTGGCGGGGTGAAGATTGTCGTTATTTACAGATGGTAATCCTTATCAACCATCTAGCAGTATCTAAACACATTATTTTCAATACTAAATTGTCTCTTAGTAGTGACAACTGGACACAGAGGTACGAAACAGTTGGCATCACACCCTCCGCAATATACAAATTGACTATTGGATTTTGACATCGTCTGCTCTTCCGTGTTATAGATTATGCATTCAAATGTTCGGAGAGATACAATTTGAATTTCAGGGCCTCACGTCTTCTGCAGAGACCTTGTCAGCCTATTTTAGTTCCCCTTATTGTCAGATTCATGAAATGTCCAACTCTTGGATACTGTTTCAGGTTGGCACCAAACTTTGTTCTACCATGGTTCACAAATGTTTCAAAGTATCCCCAATAACTTCCTCTCATTCCTAACATAGATTGGTTGTTCTCTTACTAGTGACAACTGAACACAATGGTACGAAATAGTTGGAACCTGGCCCTCCACAATATACAAATTGACTATCGGGTTCACATCTTCTACTCGAAATTTCTGTGATCTACAATTCCACCGCGGACTCCTTAGTCCTTTTTCCCTCTTCTTCTTCCTATGTATTATGGATTTTTGGTTATCTACTTAGTCACCTTTCTATGGTCGCGGGTTCTATCATTGGTGGGATAACATATATTTATCTCCATCTATATAATCACACGACGAATCTGACCAACCATATTTTCTTTCCATACTTAGCCAATTTTATGTTCGTGGTTGTCGGGTTGGCGGTTTCCAACTCTGCTTCTTCTTGTTTTGTGATGTACATCTTGCACTCAAAACTTCCATGATCTACAATTCCATCGTGGACTCCTCGAACTCGCAAGCTTCACTCTACCATGGTTCATAAATGTTTCAAATTATCTGTCGTTGTCTTCCATCCCCACTAACTTCTTGTCCTTCATAATATACATTGGTTATGCTCTTGCTAGTGACTCTTACTAGTGACAACTGCACACACTAATATGAAACAGTTCACATCCACCCCTCCGCAATATAGAAATTTACTACCAGGTTTTTACATCGTCCACTCTTCCATGTTACATATTATGCATTCAAATGTTCTGAATGATACAATTTGACCTTCGGAGCCTCACGTCTTATGGGGAGACCTTGTGAGCCTATTTTGGATCCTCCTCTTCACGAGTTCACGAAATCTCCAATTATTATTCACTATTTTCAGGTTGGTGCATTCAAACTTTGCTAATTCTTGTTCCGTGATATACATATTTCACCCAAAGTTTCCTTGATTTACAATTCCACCGCGGACTCCTTGGTACTTTTCCCCTTTTCTTCTTCCCATGTATTATTGCTTTGTGGTTATATACTTAGTTTCCTTTCTAGGATCGCAGGTTCTAGCATTGGCAGGTTCACATATCTTTATCTACATTTATATAATCACACGATGAATCTGACCAACCGATGTTGCTTTCCATACTTAGCCAATTTTATGGCCGCGGTTGTCAGGTTCACAGTTTCAAACTCTGCTTCTTCTTGTTCTGTGATGTGCATCTTGCACTCAAAAATTTTTTGATCTACAATTCCACCACAGACTCCTTGAACTCACAAGCTTCACTCTACCATGGTTCACAAATGTTTCAAATTATCTGTTGCTACCTTTCGTCCCTAGTAACTTCTTGTCCTTCCTAATATACATTGGTTATGCTCTTACTAGTGACAACTGCACACATTGATACGAAACAATTCACATCCAATCGTCTGCAATATAGAAAATGACTATTGGGTTCTGAAATCTTCCCCTCATCCATGTTACAGATTATGCATTCAAATGTTCTGAACGATACAATTTGATCATCGGGGCCTCACGTCTTCTGGGGAGACCTTGTCAGCCTATTTTGGATCCTCCTATTCATGGGTTCAGGAAATATCCAATTCTTAGTCACTATTTCGGGTTGATGCATTCAAACTCTACTACTTCTTGTTAAATGATATACATATTACACTCATAATTTCCATGATTTACAATTCCACTGTGGACTCCTTAGTCCTTTTTCCCTTTTCTTCTTCCCTTTTATTATCACTTTGTGGTTATATACCTAGTCGCTTTTCTATGATCGCGGGTTCCAGCGTTGGCGGGCTAACATATCTTCATCTCCATCTATATTCTCACATGACGAGTCCGAACAACTGTTGTTCCTTTCCATACTTAGCCAATTTTATGGCTGCGGTTGCCGAGTTGGCACTTTTGAACTCCGCTACTTATTGTTCTGTGATATACATATTGCAATCAAAATTTTCGTGATTCACAATTCGACCGCAGACTCCTTATTCCTTTTTCCCTTTTCTTCCTCCCATGTATTATCTCCTTATGGTTATATACTTAGTCACTTTTATATGATTGCAGGTTCCAGCCTTGTCGGGATGGCATATCTTCATCTCCATCTATATCCTCAGATGACGAATCTGACCGACCTCTTTTCCTTTCCATACTTAGCCAATTTTATGGTCATGGTTGCCAGGTTGGCGCTTTTGAACTATGTTGCTTCTTGTTCTGTGCTATACATTGTGCATTGAAAACTACCTTGATCTACAATTCCACTGTAGACTCCTTGAACTTGCAAGATTCACTCTACCATGGCTCACAAATGTTTTAAAGTATCTCTGGCTGCCTTCCATCCCCACTAATTTCCTGTCCTTCCTGATATACATTAGTTATTCTCTTACTAGTGATATACAAATTTCCCTATAGACTATCCTACCATACCCTCTTCATTGTTACGCATATTGCACTCAAAAAGTTATGAGACATAAAATTTGACTCTCACACCCTCACCTCCAATGATTGTACCTTGTAACACTATTTTTAAGATGTTTTTTCCCATACCCGAGACCTCCGTACTTACTTACTATGCAATTAGAAACCTTTCATGCTAACAACTGACCATGCAGGAACCGTCAACATTACCATTAATGAGTGAAACGCTCAAGGATATCTCCCATTATTACGCATTAAATCAAGATGTGCGGAGAGTTATTTTTTCCCTTCCGATTGTTCATCTCGAACACGCGTCATCGTGTTGGCCCTCTCAAGAAATCTACAATGCTCAATCGCTCATTGTCGTATACGCCATGTTCACATTTCTATGTATGCAATTACTAGTGTCTAATGTTAACAACGCATCGTGCAACAACTTTCCAAATCGTCATTAATGAACGAAAGTCTCGAGGACATCTCCCATTCATACGCATTGGACCAATAATTGTGTAGGGTTATATTATGCCTTCCAACTTTTCATTTCATTCATCATCTGGAGAAAAAAAATATTGTTGTAAGCTTATGGCAACAGGTCGACAACAGTTTTGTGGAGATATAGTAAATATCTTTGGACATCAGGACTAGAACTTCCTGTGGTCTAGGGCATGCTTTTACTATCCATCCCATTCCGCCCAGAACGAAGTGATTTGGACCTTTGGAATAGCTCGTGCAGGCTGCGTCCCTGAGGTTTTTTACTGTAAGGAGGTGGTCTCTTGGTGTGTCGAAAAATATATTCCAGGCCAAATAATTATTCCACTGCACAACCATTCTCCTGTTTCTTTGTCACCTCAGGTCTTCCAGGAGATGTTAAAATTGCCCGAGCCAACATTGGCATTCAAAGGACAAGACTGCAAGCAGTTTCTAGAAAAACATGGTAACAGGTTGGACATCTTAGATGACTTCTTCGAATACCCAACAACAGTTCTTGAAGATATCACAAGGTTGCAAGTAAGTTCCTTTAGAAATCCATTCTAGGAAATTGCTTAGTTGTTTACAAGAATAATGAGGCATGCATCCACGACAAGCATTTCCCATATAAATATTTATATTTTGTATTTCACAGTGAAGGAACAATACATTTTCGATTGGGGGAAGCTAATTTCCATTGATATATGTTCTGAGTTGTCATGATTCAAAGAATCGAATAAATTTTATATGTCATCCTACTTGATTTTCACAATAATGCATTGTTGTCCATTTCCAAAACTTTCTCTTTCCAATAAAATAAACTGTGTATTTGACCCAGTAACATTTTGGTACGGGGCCCTATGGAGGCACAAGGCCTGTCATTGTTTTCATGAATTTTAAAATGTCTTTGTCTCAGTTTTCAAATATTTATTGTTAGGCAAGGATGATCCGTGGATGTCTGGCCATGCAACCAAGTTTTTGAACAGGAATGGCACAATTGAAGAAAAGGAAAATCATAGTGTCCTCATGGTCTTTGGCTCTAAGGAAAATCCCTCTTTCCATCCATGCCACATCATGGACAAGATGTTGGTTGCAGAAATAGCAAGGCAATACAATCATTGGTTTCATTTTTTCCATGAAAAGAAAAAAAAAAACAGTTCATTCCTCTACCCTGGAAAGTTGGAGACTTCGTGTGCAAAAACGTCAACAAGATTGACAAGTTTTCCGACCATTTCAAGAAGTTGAACCTAACATATTTTGAAAGGATAAAAGGGTTTGAACCTAATGGGATTTTTTAAGAACATTTACTCGCAGTTGGATTCAACAACTCTTTTATCCATAGACACCTGACCGAAGACAGGGACAGTGACGACAACAATCCTGCTTGTGCCAATTGCAACGTAGAGACATTGCAACGCACGAATGAATTGTACAGACAATAGGGAAAAGTATCTGGTGAGAAGAGTACCCAGTCCCCCACCAACACTCCCAAGAGCATGACATCATGGAGCATTGCTTCTATGGCCCATGTAAGATACCAGATATAATAAATATGCAGAATAGAAATAAAATGCTAGAAATGGCAAAATAACAGTAATATATCCAACATAATCTCCACAATAACACAGGAATGATATAAGAACAACAACAGAAATAACACTTTGATTTAGAAAGCAATGTTAACAGGCCTCTTCGAGAGGGAAACCTCCAATCGAGCAACGCTCTGTTACAATAATCTGCAAGCTAGGGTTTTCATACCCTCGACCCTTATTTATACTAAATATGTCTATCAAGAGAAGCATCTAAAGGAAGATCCTTCTAGAAGCGGAAGCTTCTATTAGGTCTTCTTACATCCTCCTTATTCTATTTTATTGAAAGGCCTTATTAATATTGACCTTTATTACATCTGAATATATTAATCTACCTATGTGCAGGTTAGGACCCTAACATGTTCGCCCCCTTAAAAATAGCCTTTTCCTCAAGGCTTGAGATGAGGAAACTGTTGCAGAATGGTAGCTGGTTCCCAAGTGGCATCTGCTGGATTCGTATCTTTCCACTGGACTAGCACTTCCTTGATGGTTCGCTGATGTAGGTGATGCTCACGTTGGTCCAAAACTACTTCTAGCTGTAGCCAAATGGATCCTTCTTCTTAACCCAGGAAGGTTGGTTTGAATTTGGCACCGAGTTCCAATCACCTTCTTTAAGCATGAAACATGGAAAACTGGATGTAGCCTCGACTGAATGGGCAGAGCTAACGGATATGCGACTTGTCCCACATGTTTGAGAACTGTATAAGGACCATAAAATTTGGGCGCTAGCTTCTGACAATGCTCGGTTGTTACACATCGAAATTACTCACTTTGATAGTGTCGGAAGTGTCGTCATTACAAGTGTCGCAAGTGTCGTATTTTTCTCACAAGTGTCGCAAGTGTCAAGGAAAGCATACTGCCATGATGCCTATGTCGTGCCTATAACAACATGAGAAGGAAACTTGACACACATCAAACACTTGATTTGGAAGAGGAGGAATGGTTAACTAGGCTTATGAACCTCTTGCCATCTAAAAGAACCCCAAAAACTAAGTTTTTGGAGGAGAGCGCTCCCCTATACACTATATGGGAGCGTTATAACACTACTCTTGCCCTTTTGGAGGAGCGCTACTACTTTTGGGAGTGATGGTGCCCCACTAAAGCCTACTTGGGAGCGCTATAACGCTTTGATGGACCTTTTGAGGGAGCGCTACCTATTTTGGGCAACAGTTGGTTTGTTGAGAAGAATGGGGGAAAGATCTTTTCAATCTTGGAAGGCAGTTGGATTCGAATCCCTAGTCCAACCATGATCTTAGGGAAGATCCATAACTCAAGGAGGAAAATCCTCAACTCACCCCAATGATATCTCAAGTGGTTGAGCCTCTCCAAGGCTATATAAGAAAGCTTTCTCATGGTGAAAGGAGGATTTGGATGGAAAATCATACCAAACTTATGATCTCATAAGTGATATTTGGAGAAGGGATGAGAATGAAACCTATGATCTCATAGGAAACACACAGTGAAGTGGAGGCTAATTATCAAATCTATTTTCATTCTAATCGTGGAACTCTTGAGCAAGGGTTAGGCAAGGAGAACTTGATGAAATTGCTACATTCCATTTATGGCTGTAAGTAACGTTTTGTCCTCATTAATGTAATATGCTTGGCCTGTTTCTTTCTAATTTGTGTTTGACATTACATGAATTTGTCTCTAAGTAGATAGGTCTGCTTTGAACTAATCTCGATAGAATAGGAAGTGGTTGTACTTTGTTTGTCTACAGGGCTTATCAAGGAGCTCAAGATTGGAGTTCAACTCGGAGCGTGCAGGGACAAACACCGGTAAAAGGTATGTCTTTCCTCCTTCCTTTTCATGCATTAGTTTGTGTAGACCTAAAAGGAAGTCAGTGACCATGATAATCACTTTCTATCTTAGATTTAAGAGTCTAGCTCTTTGAGGAGATCTGCCTGTCCGCAAGAAGATTTTCCTTCAACAGAAACTGGCGACTCCACTGGGGAACAAATCGAAACTTTTCAGTTTTGGTCTTCCTCATAGACCTTGTCATACCCTTTGTTGTTTTCAGGCTTTTTTCACCCTATATATATTATTGCAATTGCTGATTGACTCTTGACCCCATCACATTCAGCTTGACTGTCAAAATTCGACTGAAATTTTGGGTTTTTGGACATTTTTATGAGTTTTTTAAGCCTGGCACCCCTGTACCCATGTTACCATAGTGCTAGCACTCCCTGAAGGTCTCAGACAGAGATTTATAACACACTAGTGGCCCTTACACTAGAGTGTCAGCCTCTTTTTTGCAAAATTACCTTCCAGGATTGTGTTTTTTGCAACTCAGTCTCTGTTTTTTTCCCTTGTCTAGCTTCTTGATGCTTCATGACATTTGACCCTCTGATTTTTTAGAAGTAGGCATTTTTTGTTCATATTTGGTGACCTTCTCTCTTATTTTGAGTCTTTTCTCCTATTGAGAACTTGGAATCGATCCACTGCCTTTTTCTCTCTTGTCTAACTGAGCAGAAACTTTGGTGAAGGACATCAGAAGTCTACGAATCTTCTCATTTGGTTCTTTTTTTGTGGTCATTGTTCTTGAACATCTCTCTTTTGTGTGAATTGTTTGATTTTGGTTTGTTATCTTTTGTTTTTTGTTTGCTTCTTGTTTCGATCACAACAAGAGGGTGTGTGTTTTGTGTGCGAACTCTGATCATACTTTTCCGAATATCCTTGATCTGAAAGGGTAGTTGGTAGGAGAAGTTTTTTGTATTGAATTAATCATCATTCGCATACAAATGACAAAGACACATATTAGTGATTGGTTTTCATATTAGAAGGAATTTTTGAAAATGTTTTAGCATTGCATTAGATTCGATTGAGAACCAATTGATAGAGGACGTTTCATATTAGTGTTTGAAAGTGAAAATGACTCTTTCTCTTTCCCCTAAATAGGTGTTCATTGAAAAGAAATGATTGCTTATCATCCTTCATGCATCTTTTTGGGAATTGAGTCCTCATTCCATCGGTTTCACTTTCGTTCACCCTTTGAGTAAAGAACAATTGTAAAACAAACGCTAATTAAAAATTATCTAGAACATTTTTGTTTTTAGGATCTTCCACCAATAGTAGACTAGGGTTAGCACTTTGGATTAGGCTGTGAGTAAAAATCTCCAAAGTTTTCAAAACAAACATTAGAATACTGAGCTAGGGAGAGTCAAATCCAATTGTCGTATTGTTTTTCTGGGACCCCCTCTCACAAGGGGTTATGCACGAGGTCGCATTCGGGTGAATTATGGAGATTATCCCTCTGTGGTTCAACTGTTTGTAGTGGTTGAATCGTATATTGGGGGTCACTTGGAGGTATACCCACAATTATGTGTGGGAGTCTCTCGGGTTGATTTTGGACTTGTTATCCTACCCATACGTTTCAGATCGGACTGTCGATTGTACCCGCCCAGGGACTCACTATGAATTGGTGTCTTTAGTTGCCATAATCTTTAGGTACTTACACAAGGTGATGATGAAGGGAAGTTTCACTGTACCTGGAACAGACATTGGTCAAACTCACTTGGGCTCCTTGGAGAGTAAATCCACAATTACTGCGTGGAAGCTTGCACCAAGGTGAAAGTCTGTTAAGCGGGTCGTCATTGTAACTGTTCCACCATATCCTAGCCCCTTCTCGACTCGATCACCTGATGTTGGATTTCATCACCAATTAGTACGGTCATCGAGAGAAGTTTTGTTTGCTTGGTTGATTCCTAGATTTTATTAGCGTATGCTATTTATTTTTGTTAGTTGGCCCTATATTTTTAGTGTGTTCTGTTTTTTTTCCACAATTGAGCCCATAAACAATAAAGGTCTTCATCGATCGCATAGGATGCAAGGGCTTCCTCCGGAAGGCTATCAACCCTTACCTCCTAACTCTCTAGAAGACAACTACCTTAGAGAGGTAGAAAATCAATCTGACGCTGGAAGTGCTATTGCTCCTCCGTTAGATAACTTAGAAGGTGCTTTGGTCATGGTTGAAAATCCCACTTCATCTGTGTTGGTAACCCCTCTCAAATCACTTTTGGTTCATTTAGACTCCCTTGGGAACGTCATAGACGAAGAGATCCCACAATTACCGGAGAGGATCTTTACCAAAACATATATGGGATCCACAGAACCAATCTTTGGTGACGAGTATAGGACTCATGTTCATCCTAGCACAGCAATAGAAACCAATCCCACACCTGCTCATTCTATATGGAGGACTTAATCGGGACGCGATCTCTATGAACATTTCGAATCCTTTCGACAACCCTTTCATCCTCATGACCCTCCTAGTGAAACAGGACCATCTGGTCAAACCATGAATCACCTAGTCGATCAGGTTATTCACCCTACTGCTACACCAGCACAAGTCCATCCTAATGCTGGACTCATCACCTCTACTCATCCCCAAAGAAATTCAATCTCTACCCCTGTTTCTACAAGCTTTTACTCTACAGCTCCACATGTTCCACATGATCCTGTTGGGACATCTTCTCACTTGAGAACGCAGACCCCTGCTGGCCAAACACAATCGGCTGGAGGGAAACCACCATCCAATGAACCTTTCTCTCCTGGAGGACTACCTTTCCATGGCAGGCCTACCCCTCCCAGGGGACAACCCACTTTTCATGCTCCTCCTGGAGAGAAACCTCCGTTTGCCAGTCACACCCCGGTCATAAATCCATTGCTGGCAGGGGGGCAACCCTCATTTGTTGGAAATTCTTCACAATCCTAGGGAGTATCTTCAGGAGGCATTTTTACCCAACCCCACATTGGGGGACACTTGGATAATAACCCACTAGGAGGAGTATCCAATCCTGTCCCTTCCGGAACATCTTACAGGCAATCTTATCCGGGCGACATCCCAAACACCACCTGGAGTTCTCTGGGACCACAGTCTTATCCTCCTCATGGGCCTCANCATGCTCCTCCTGGAGAGCAACCTCCGTTTTCCAGTCACACCCCGGTCATAAATCCACTGCTGGCAGGGGGGCAACCCTCATTTGTTGGAAATTCTTCACAATCCTGGGGAGTATCTTCAGGAGGCATTTTTACCCAACCCCACATTGGGGGACACTTGGATAATAACCCACTAGGAGGAGTATCCAATCCTGTCCCTTCCGGAACATCTTACAGGAAATCTTATCCGGGCGACATCCCAAACACCACCTGGAGTTCTCTGGGACCACAGTCTTATCCTCCTCATGGGCCTCATGTGTATCCACCTCCGGGATCTACTCCTTACCATTCTCAAGGGAAAAAATTTTATCCTCCTCACGGGAAAATAAATCCCGACCTATAATGTTCAGAACCCACCGGGTTATCCCAATGTTCCTCATGCATCATCAATTCCTTCTTATCCTGGCCAACAACAACCGTATGTAGGAGGACCTACTGGTTACAACTATCCACCTAACCCAGTCTATGGTCCTACTGGTGTTCCTATGCCGCACCGGTATCATTCGCAAATTAACCGACAACTACCTTTCCTTGCGACTTTGGATCTCCCAGACTTGTCTCGGTTAACTAATGATCCTATTTCTCATACACCGGTTTGGCTAGTCATTCCAGCTAAACTTCCTTCTGATATTCCAAAATTTGACAGAAACCCTGGCGAAGATCCGAACAACCATGTGATGAATTTCCATTTGTGGTGTTCATCAAACTCCCTCATGGATGATTCTGTACGTTTGCGTATTTTCTAGCGAACGCTTACCGGTTCGGTAGCAAAGTGGTATATTGAACTACCATGTGATTCTTTTCATGATTTCAATTCCCTTTCCATGTCTTTCCTCACACACTTTCAACTACCTATTTGCTACAAGACGGGTACTGAACTCTTGACCTCCCTTCGTCAAACTAACTTCATGCATATCTTTGACCATATTCATGAGTGGAGGCGATGACGAAGGATGATCAAGGCAGTCATTCCTGACATGCTATTGGCAGAATGGTTTACTAAATCACTGTTACCCCCGATCACTCGCGATGTCACTATGGGTGGTGCGGTCACAGAGGAACAAGCCATCGCTCAGGCTCAGTACTTAGATTTGGTTTATTCCCAGTCTGGTACTTTGTATGATTTGCTTCTGAATGCTGCTCGCGCTAATACCGATCCTTCTAAGCCATCATCCTCATCTCATGTGGATGGTGTTATCAGTTCCGTCAAAACTCAATCTTTTTCCAAATCGACTACNTCTGGAGGTAAGAAGAAGACAAAGAAAAAATAAAAAAATAATAATGAACAACCCAAAAATCAAACACCTACTACCGAAAAGAAACCACAACGAAAATTGAAATTCTCATGTATCATTTGTGGTGACAATCACTACACTCGAGATTGTCCACTTTGCAATGAAGTGGCCAAAATTTTCCAAGGAAAGTCACAACCCACTGTACTTACTCAGCCTTTTCCACAACAGCAATCCATGGTTGCTCAAACACCCTCTCCTGGGGGCAGTTCTAGCGATCCTCATGATGAGGCCTCATCAAGTGCACATATTTATATGTTTAATGGGATCAATTTGACCACTCTCTCTAAGACATATGACACACTAGGTAACCCTGACAAAGGAAAAGACACTAACGGTGTTGGCACTTTACCGGATCCATCATCATCCTTCGTTAGTCTTCCATCAGTTAATCCTCCATCTGGACCACTCCAGATTGAGAAACCCACATTCGACTCTATCTTACGCCCTCCTAAGAGAACTATCCGCAAAGCCACCTTTAATCCTAGTTCACGTGCTACCCAGAACTACAACATTGTTGAAGATTTGGCTCAAGCACCGTGTGCTATGTCTACGTTGGAAGTTCTACAACACTACCCCAATCAACGTAGAACGCTCTTAGCCGCTCTTGGTGTTGTTGACCCTCAGTCGTCCAATCAGATCATGTTTAACCTGGACAATTATGCGTATCGACTCTCCCACCAACTCGCTTTTCATGTTGATGTTGTTGTTCACAATCAAAAAATCCACCGAACTATTCTGGATGAGGGAGCCTCGACTTGTGTCATGTCTTTGGTGTGTTGGAAAGGTTTAAAATCACCAGCACTCAACAAATCCCCAATGATGTTACGCGACTTCGACGGGCAAGATTTTCATCCCCATGGGATTTTACAGTCCCTGCCCATCCAATTGGGTGGAAAAACTATTACTGTTGATGTCGAGGTGTTCGATGCTCCCCTCGATTACAATTTGTTACTTGGAAGAAGTTGGTTTTATGCTATGACAGTCATTGCCTCGTCAGTTTTTCGATGTGTCCAATTTCCTCATCAGGGCAAAATTGTCACTGTTGATCAGTTGGATTTCTGCACAACCGATGCTCGCGCCCTTGCTACCAACAATATTCCTTTCTTGGGAGACCACAAGATCACATATGAAAGCGTTGGTGTTGGCTTAATGAAATATTCTAGCCTCATGGGTACCTTCCCTACACCACTTCCACCGACTACCCATCATATTGCCACCGTTGATATGATTTCGACCGCGGCTTATCAATCTTTGGAATCATCTGACCCTTGGATTGTACCTCGTCCGTTGGAATTCAATGCACTAGGTGACACCATGCCACTTAGTCTAGCCAAAACATCATACGTTTCTACCCAATCCCTTTCTCCCTCATCAGATGACCAACATCTATTATCGCCTGACGTTTCCTCGATGCACTCACGGTTGAGTTTCTTGTCGTCTACAATCGACTGCATTTCCCCAATTTTTCCTTTTGATGAATCTATTCTGGAAATGCTTCATATTGACAAGTTACCTCGAGATCATAACCGTCACTGGTCCTCTTTTCTTCCTCCTTGTGAAGAAATTCAGGCATATATACAGTCTATCTCCCCTCTTGGTATTGATTTTTCATCATCTCCCATGATTTCAAACTTCCAACAATTTGGATCTGGTAGTGGACATGGTGATTTCTTTGGTAGGGTTATTGGAACCTGATCTCCTTACTCCTATCGCGACCCTCGACATGTGTTCCTTCCCAAGTGATTCTCTTCCATCCAGAGAAGATCTCTTGGAGGCCATGACCGAGTTTTGTTCCTTGACATGGTATCCTTCCAAAACGTTATTCTCTTGGAAGCCATGATCAAGAAGCAGTTACAAGCATAGTTTCTCTTCTCTATGGCAAGCTCGTTAAAAAATGAAACAGAGGCCCTGAGCATAGCTCTTTTCCTGTGTCAATCTCGTTAAAAAATGAAACAGTCACCTCTCTTGAACCTTCTTTTCATCCACCCTTCTCCTTTTTCTCATCTACTAGAGAAATTGGTGACGACCTTAGAGCCGGTGAATGAATTGAAGCTTGGAGGGCATGTCTCCGGCCTTTGATGATCATGTTGGAGTTAAGCCACTAGATTTCATGCTGGGGGCATACCGAGCTTAGTCTTTTCTCTTTCTCATGCTCGTAAATACATGAGAATGCATCCAGGTAGACTTTTATCTCTTTTTCAGACCTGTATGGATACACGAAAAAGGAACCCCCTGGAGTCTTCTTTAAGCTCTTTTCAGACTCTTTAAACATGAAAACATTGTTGAGTGATCTTGCTTTCTTTCCCACTCGTTAAATGGTTTGAAAGGGCGTCTTTTGAGTGATAATTTATCTCTTTTTCAGCCTCACAAAACTAACATTACGAATAAGGACAACACTGGAGTCATCTTTAAGTTCTTTTTAGACTCTCTAACAATGAAAAGATTGCCGAGCACCTTGTTCTCTTCATGCTCATTAAAGTATTTGAAGAAAATGTCTGTTGAGCGATATTTTATCTCTTTTTCGGTCTCATTAGACTACTTTACGAAAAAGGGACTGAGAGAGTTCTCTTTTAAGTGTTTTTCCAGACTCTATAATCATGAAAAACCTTTGAGTTTTCTATCTTTGGACTCGCTAAACAAAACATCGACAGGCCCATATGGGACCAAACCCTTACTTCTTCCAGTTTGTTAAACAAAGGAAGAGGAACTTACCAAAGGTGAGTTATATCGAGCATGTGTTACCCTCCTCAAGCTCGTTAAATTAAAAAGAGGTACTCGTCTATTTGGATGGGGGAAAAAATTGAAAGAAGCAAGCCAAGCAGTTTTTGAGAACATTACCAAGTAACTCTTAGAGTCACCCTTGAACACGACACTTTGTCTTTGTGCACATCTTAATCTGCTAAACCTTTGCACTGAACCAATCCTCTGAGTTTTTCTTACTCCTTTAGGTCACCCGATGAAAGTCACAGTATCCACTGCATTATCGTGTTTTGGTCCATGTCACATTTCTGCTATTGTGCCTCAGTGTTCAAGGGAAGTATCTGCCTCGAGAGTCAGCCATCACAAATATCTTGCCTCAATACCCATGTTATTCCATGTTCATTTGATCTACCAATTACATCTCTATGTCTGTTTCGTGTCGTTGATGGGGGATACATCAAGGCCCTCCTTCGATGAGTCTATTCTTGTCGACTTCAACACATTATCCAAGAACTAGACTTAGAAACCAGTTAGTACTTTGGGACCTGCATGCCTCAATGGCAGGCCTCCT